>JAJOZX010000013.1:42500-340000 GCA_023014485.1 Bathynomus jamesi | reverse complement strand
TGAATGTCGGCCGAAGTGCTAAAAGTGTCAATTTCCCATACAAATGTTGTTTGCTCCTCCCACAATTTTTTCTATGCTTACTATATATATGTGTATATATGTATATGTGTATATGTATATATATATATATATATATGTATATATATGTGAATATGTATGTATGTATGTTTATTTTTGTAACCTATATATTGCCTTGATCTGTCCTTTCACTCCAGTGTTCCTGAGGATGTCATTAGACGAAAGCGCTTGAGCACCCCTTTGTGTTTCTTTTCCCTTCGTGGTTTTATTCATCATATATAAATATATATGTAGGACTGAGTTTGGAGTTCACATACGCATATATATATATATATATATATATATATATATTATTTTATTTTTTATTTTCTAGGTGGGGGGACTGGAGGGGGAATTCAAGAACACTCTCATCATGTTGCATAGCAATTGCACACGACCTTTTTGCGGTCATGCTACTTTCATTTTGTATGCACTTTCGATATTTTATATTTCTAGGTGAACTTATTTTAAAAGCTAGTCATCCCAGCGTTTAATATATATTTTAAGTACAATAACCCGCCGATTTAAGCGACCCCCATTTGCGCGGTTTCGGATTAACGCGATCCAAAAAATATTCATGTTATTACTAATTTTTAATAAGAAAAGCAATAATAATTGTTTATTTTAGATGTTCAAAGTACTTTCCTTCAACTTGAACACGTTGTTCACGACGTCCGACTATTGATCGGCAGACATATAACAGTTCACTACGTAATTTTAGAACATCCTGTATATATATATATGAGAAAAATTAGATATTACAAAATAAGGTGGAAATATGTCGCTACGTTTAAAATATGGAAAACACTTATGAGATCCAATAACAAGTGTGAATAAAGGGAACTGCAAAATACATTGTCAATATTATATAAATGACAATTAGAAAACATCAGTTTTTGTGGGAGTTCCTACAATTTAGTGTAAAAACGGACTAAACCCGAAGAAAGAAATGAGTGAAGAAGATGCAAAAAATGAAAAATATCATATAATAAAGGCATTTAAATAATTATTTATTTTGAATAGATATTTTGAAGAATTAAAATAAAAAATTCATATACCAGTTCATTCATTTCAATAGAGACAGTAGATAAAACACTGACGTTACTAGTTTTAATTGTGTTTGCGTAGGTCAGTGGTCGGCGAACAGGGGTAAATTACCCAAAATGGGGTACATTTAAAAATTTTTGGGGTAATGCGTGCGGTATGAGAGACACCATATGCAACAATTTTAAGAGCAATTGGCTTGTTTTTGTTTACTTTGAAGTCTGGGGGTAATTTCATTTTACTCAAATAGATTTTTGGGTAATACCCAAAAAAGTTCCCCGACCCATGGCGTAGATGAAGAACATATATTATTACGCAGAATATTGTAAACTGAAATAATCTTTTGGTTTTCAGGGTGGCAAATTTTGATGAAAAGGGCAAAAAAAAAACAAAGCCGATTATTGACGAAATTTGAGGAAGTACCATAACTGGAAACGTGTTTTCTCATTTATTATCAAGACGTTGTGCATATACTGTATATAATATTACCACCGTCTTTTTACAGATTTAATAACGTAAAATATAAGGTTTTATTTTCAGAGAAAGCACTCTAATGAGTGAAATAAAGAATAAAAAGAAAGAATTAAAAAGAGGAAATAAGATACATACTTAATATAAATAGTACGAATTTGTGTCATCACAACATTTATGAACTTTGTACAGTTATACAAAGAAAAATGAACAATATATCTCCTTTCATTCGAGCGTGAGAACTTCATAAATGGAGAAAACTCAGTTTACGAGAATTAATTTGATGCAAGTAAATAAAATAAAACGTTAAAAATCTTAGACTTTGAATTTAATTAAAAAGCTTGAAAGGAAAAACCTAATCTAAAACAATATATAAGACCAAATTCACTATAAGAAACTCAACTTTGTCTTAAATGAGATTATTAACCAAAAGAGGAAAATCAAAGCCGGAAATGAGACTGCATCTACTATGAATAATATCCTTTTGAAACGACCTCATTGTGATTTCAAAAATGCGGAAAACAGGACAGAGAAATAATCTAGCTTTAGTGTAGGTACGCCCACAAAATTCCGGATGTTTCGAGAGATATAGACGAATGATAGTGCGGATAAAAATGTATAAAAGAGAAGGTTTTTCAAAAGTAGGTACTAGAAGTCATTTTCAACAGCAGGTTCAACAAAAAGAGAAAAGATGGTTGAATCAAAGCCTCTAATAACTTTGATGATCTTTGCTTTATTGAACAGATTCGTTTATGAAGACAGTATTGACTCTGAGATGACAGGACTCTACAACCTTTTTGAAGAGATTGGATTCTCTCCTGCTTGCGTGTCTCAAACTCTGGCGGGGGGGGGGGAAGGGTGGGGGTGGGGTTAATGGGGGATGGTTGTGATAATGGGGAGGGGTGGGGGTAATGGGGGAGGGGGTTAACGCCCAAGTTGTATGAATGGGGGTGAGGAGGTTTTGGGAGATACCAGATTCAGAAATGTTGACACAATGTGAAGCTCAAAATTTTCACGGCTGGGTTCTTTTTTTGTAGTTTAGCCTGTCTAACCGTCAGCGAAGCGACGGGAACTGTACTAGTAATAATAATAATAATAATAATAATCTATACTATAATAAGAGAGCTGTCCGTCTGTCTGTCCGTCCGTCCGTCCGTCCGTCACACTTTCAGAAATTGTGAGAAAAAATTGTGAGAAAAAAATTCAGAAATTGTAAAAAAAATTCAGAAATTGTATTACGGGCGGCAATGTGAAGCTCAAGATTTTCATGACTGTGTTCTTTTCTGTAGTTTAGCAATGGGGGAAGGGTGGGGGTGGGGGTAATGGGGGATGGGTGGGGTAATGGGGAGGGGTGGGGGTAATGGGGGAGGGGGTTAGCCCCCAAGTTGTATGAGTGGGGGCGAGGAGGTTTTGGGAGATACCAGATTCAGAAATGTTGACACAATGTGAAGCTCAAAATTTTCACGGCTGGGTTCTTTTTTTGTAGTTTAGCCTGTCTAACCGTCAGCGAAGCGGCGGGAACTGTACTAGTAATTAATACTATAAACAACCAGGAATGTCTGTCAGTCTGTCACGCTCGAAAAGAGAAGAAGATTCTTGATATATATGGGCGATATTTGTATCTTAATGCATTAGAAAAAGGCGTAATGAATTCTACTTTTAATTATAATTTTAAAAAGTGTAAAAAATATTTGCTTTTGCGTTCAGCTTTGAGCCGAAATTTAATCTGCGGCTAAGTTCAGAAATTTACCAAATGAGTTCTTTTTATGCACTTTCATACTGGTGCTGCAACCATTACAGAATAAACATTGTATCAAGATTTGTGAAGCTTAAGATTTTTATAGCTGCATTCTTTTCTATAGTTTTATTGACTGAATAATTGACTCCCCGGTAACTAGGGGGGCCTGCGGCTCCCCAATTACTGAGGCCAAAGGCCCCAGCACCACGGGCGTAGCTAAATGGGCCCGTAGGGCCCACTTTAGCTAGTAATAATAATAACTATATAAATAATGATGAAATTTTCTCTTATTTTAATAGCAGAAATTATTAACACCAAATGGAAAACTTGGTTATATTTTGATGACAGATTTTTTTTTTTATGGAATTTTATCACTTACATCTTTTGCATGATGTAAAATTTAAATGAGTTTGAAAATAAATATTTCTTTTTAAAAGATTTTGTACCCAAATGTTTAATGGTAATTTTTAATAGATATGAATTATATACAATATAAAACACTTCTTCTAAATACTGTAAATATATTTACGTAGTGGAAAACAATAGAGAAATAGAGAAAATGAAATAGTGAGGAAAGCGTAAACAATGTTCTGTGTACTTGATAATGAACAGCATCAGTTTTACATATCATTCTATACTTACATATTTTTTTAATGGCTAAAACTCTAAATGATCTCCGAGTCAACATTTTCTCTTAACGAAGTAATTCGTTCTGTGATATTTATCAATAATTCTTACGATTATTATGTTTCACATACATTCATGGATATAGTTGAGTTCTCAACTTTGGAACTAACGTTATTGTGTTACATTTTGGGGGTATTTCGTGGAGCGTAAAATCAATTGTTCAGCTATTTTCTTGCTGAAATGAACCAAAAAAAAAGTCTAAATCCTTATTTCAAAAGTTGTTCATGAATAAAGAACGAACAGATGGTAATTTTATAGAAAATGATATGCAAATCCGAGAGAGAGAGAGAGAGAGAGAGAGAGAGAGAGAGAGGTAAGTAGAATATGAAAAATGATGCTTAGGAAAAGTGGATGAAATATTCCATTGGAGAATATCCCTGATTAACTTATTAGAATTGAAGCGGAAGTAAATAATTGTTCCGTATAAGATATATTATTTCTCATCCATATTTTTGTCGGAATTTTAATCCTCAGCAGGTACCATCAAAACAATTACACATTTATAACCATGGGGTCAATATGACCCCATTTTAAAAAATTGAATAAAAATAGTTTTTATTGCTTTTTATGTTTATTATGACACCAATAGAAAAGAACATGTTATTTTTCACATTTTACAATCAAATCAGTAACAAATTAATTTCAAACTTTGCAAAATTAGCATTTACTAAAGAGCTATCCAAAACTCCATAGAAATAATTACGCATTTAGAACCATGGGGTCAATATGGCCCCATTTTAAATTTTTTTTATAAAAAATAGTTTTTATTGCTTTTTTATGTTTATTATGATACCAACAGAAAAGAACATGTTTATTTTTCACATTTTCACATTTCACATTTTTCAATCAAATCAGTAACAAATTAATTTCAAACTTTGCAAAATTAGCATTTACTAAAGAGCTATCCAAACCTCCATAGAATACTCGCATTGGCCAGTGCTTTGTCTTCCTGGCTGTACTAAAAAGAGTGCATTACTGATCATGGCTATCGACGCCCCCTTTGTTTTGGTTGTAGTAAATATTTATTTCTTCCTTTCCAGTTATCTCATCTTTATTTTTTGCAGAGTGCATAGTCGAAAGAAACACCACCTTTTTGTTGTTCTTTGGACTTATGGATAGCAAAGTTGGTTGGATAGAGTGAGTCCCAGCACCTACATAGACTTTTGATTTGACTGAATATAATGATCTACTATCTGCTAAAACAAATACTTTGATTCCATATTTACTGGGCTTATTTGGCCAGTGCTTTGTCTTCCTGGCTGTACTAAAAAGAGTGCATTTCTGATCATGGCTATCGACGCCCCCTTTGTTTTGGTTCTAGTAAATATTTATTTCTTCCTTTCCAGTTATCTCATCTTTATTTTTTGCAGAGTGCATAGTCGAAAGAAACACCACCTTTTTGTTGTTCTTTGGACTTATGGATAGCAAAGTTGGTTGGATAGAGTGAGTCCCAGCACCTACATAGACTTTTGATTTGACTGAATATAATGATCTACTATCTGCTAAAACAAATACTTTGATTCCATATTTACTGGGCTTATTTGGCCAGTGCTTTGTCTTCCTGGCTGTACTAGAAAGAGTGCATTTCTGATCATGGCTATCGACGCCCCCTTTGTTTTGGTTGTAGTAAATATTTATTTCTTCCTTTCCAGTTATCTCATCTTTATTTTTTGCAGAGTGCATAGTCGAAAGAAACACCACCTTTTTGTTGTTCTTTGGACTTATGGATAGCAAAGTTGGTTGGATAGAGTGAGTCCCAGCACCTACATAGACTTTTGATTTGACTGATTATAATGATCTACTATCTGCTAAAACAAATACTTTGATTCCATATTTACTGGGCTTATTTGGAATATACTTATTTGGAATATACTGCTTGAAGCTGCATCTTCCCCTAAAACCTAAAAGAAATTCATCGACTGTACAATCAAGCCGTGGAGTGTAATTTGATTCACAAAAATTTACAAACATATCATACACTGTTCTTATCCATGTTGCAATAACGTCTAACATATCATCCCTTATGAATAAGCTGAATACATCTTCGGGAGATTTGGCATGAATAGCAGCATTTTTTGGTACAAGACGCCGCGAAACAATATTTCTTTGAAGTGTTCTACCGCCATGTTTAGGATTTCTTTTCCAAACATATCTGTCTTTCCCAAAGTATTGAGAATTATCCACAACATCGCTTATATCTGAATCATCAGCGCTTTGCTCACTAGTATCGTTCTCGAGTTCTTCATATTCATTGTCTGTATCACTGTCACTTGCCAAATCTTCTACATCAGAATCAAGATTTACTTCTAAGAATTTTATCATTTCAGTTTCGCTAAATAATCTTTTATTTGACATTTTTGTAAAGAGGGACTAATAATACTTTAGAAATAATACTTTAGAAATAATAATACTTTAGGAATTTATAAAATAATCTGGAAAAAAGAAAAAAACAATATTAGTTATGCTACACATTCAGTACCATGGGGTCATTTTGACCCCATCGTCATAAATTACTCGTATCTACCTAATTACTCGTTATATGACAACAAAAACTTGTGAGTAATACATTCAGTCATTAATAAATGAATGCATGTGAGCCCGATAATAGGGTGGATCGATTTTACATTTTTTTCGATTTCCATATTCTAATAGAGACAAAAACTTGCGGATGCATGAGAAAATAGCCTCTGCAAAATCTTAGCTTAATAGGTAATCATCTTCTGCCACCGGCAGAGCGATGAAAATCATATTTTAGTAGTCAAAAACGTATTCTTATAAATATTTCAATATGCATCAAAATTATTCCTAATAACTATAAAGTCGATGAAAAAGACCTCATATGATCGTTTTTCCAAGCGCGTTGTCCTACGTTAATATCTTTTGCTCCCGGCAACAACGTCAAATGTTGAAAAAATAGGTAATTTATATACATATTTTCAGATCGGCTCTTTGTCTTAAATAATGCATTTATATATTTCCCATAGCATTTATATCGTTGCTTAGGCATGAAATAACACACACGCATATTGAAATATTTTAAAAATTATAAGAAAAATACGTTTTTGACTACTAAAATATGATTTTCATCGCTCTGCCGGGGGCAGAAGATGATTACCTATTAAGCTAAGATTTTGCAGAGGCTATTTTCTCATGCATGCGCAAGTTTTTGTCTCTATTAGAATATGGAAATCGAAAAAAATGCAAAATCGATCCACCCTACCCGATAACCATCGTGGCGGATTTTTAATAAAAAAAGTCATTTGAAATACCCTGGGGTAATATTGACCCCGTGGTACCTGCTGAGGGTTAAATAATAAAACCAGATAATAAAAGATATTAAGTAAAGAATGGAAATGAATTAAGTGTACAAAAGAGTACAAACAGCGAATAATTCCAAAAATATGATTAAATGTTCTATTGAATTATGACATACTTATTCCAATTTTTACATTATACACACTGAATAGAAATAGAGGTTTCGTTAAATGGTTCAATGTCTAAATTGCCCACATTTTTAAAACAGTTGGAAAGCCTAATCTGAAATGTCTCATGAAATGTTTAATGAATTGTCTAACAACGAAATGTCTTGTATGAAAGTTTAAAGAATTTAAATTGAGTTACAGTATAAGTTTAAGTTTATATGAAAAGAATTCCTTCTCAAAATTACTCGTAAAGACTTTTGATTTACAATTTATATCCATTTGTTCTTGTGATCAACTCTGTATCCCTATTGAATGATTTCCCATAATTTACATTATCAAAGCCAATTATCATTTCTAAATATCCGAATTTTTAAAAAATTATACTAAAACCGGACGAAGCACCTCTAAACATCATAAATTTACTTAAGAAAAACGAGTATAAATAAATTATCATTATTATTAATGATATTAAAAATGTATTGAGAAAAATATCTTTAACTCTTTACAAAGATGGAGTCAGCTGCAAACAAGTATGGCGGACATTTTATTACTTAAAATTTCTTTCCTCTGCTTCGCTTTTTCTATATTTGAAAGGAAGGTTTTTGCGTAATAATTAGTGACAAAATTAATTAGGTAGCTGATGACGAGTCGGGCAAAGCTCACTTCACTAATTATCACATTCAATCTTTATATAAAAAAGAGTTTTACAGATTCGGGAATGACATTGTAAAGAGGTGAAATTGACAATTATTTCCAAATTCATAACGAACCAAAATAAAGCGTCACTTTTTAAAAGAGGAAATTCAATTGAACTCTCTTAGAGAGGAAATAGGATATAATTTTAAGGTCATATACAAAGAAAAGGCAAAATGCCTTTATAAACAACAAATACGCTGGCAAAGGTTTGTTGATTAAAACAAATAAATTTTATCTAAAATTTTGCTTCAGAAACTGACGAGGGAAGTTTCGCGATCAACGGACAGACGAACGGATATTTTGTCACGTACGCAGTGTTTTCCGAAATTTCAAAATGTTTCATTTGCCTGTTTGAAATAAATTTTACTCTGAATTCATACCTGTAAATTGTACTGAAACGGTACATCGTAATATTTTGAGGGAGACACCTTGCATATTCACGGATCATAATAGAAAATTTCAATTTGGATTGCGAGGGAATTACCCGGGAGACATGAGGCAACCCCCGCCAGTACAAATTTACCCACTTTCTTCTTACGGAGGTCCTGGATGAGCCGTGAGTATATTGACCGAAGCATTGACAATAGCGAGTATTAGCCCTTTAAAGACGAACTTTTTTGTCGGGTTAAATTTAAATGCGTGTATTTGAAACGGTACGTATTCGGCCCAATCGGCGGTAAAGGGTTTCTGACGCCGTCAATGGCGAAGCGAAGCTACTTAAGTGTAGCGCCGGTACCTGTCGCCCCTAGGATCCGTTGGAGAGGATTCTCGCCCTATTGCAGGTTTGGCTTATTTTTCGTCGGCGTGGCTAATATCCTCCCATCTGTTTGCAGGGGAAAAGGTGTGCATGGTGGTAGAAAGTACAGAAACCTTTTCTCGAAACCGAAAGACTTCTGTCTGCAGTAGGCCTGTTCCCAACGAATGAAGGGGCCTCCGTGAAGTGGAAGGAGTTATGCTGATGGTGGGGAATGGTAGTTCTGCCTGTTACTGTACTGTAATAAAATGAGTATCGAAATAAATGTATCGAAAATAAAATGAGTAACTAAGATCAGTTCAAAAAAACATTTCGCAACAATTTCATTGCAGAGCAGTATTCGATGTTCACGCCAGGCTTCACCATTTTATATCTAGACGTTATTGGTTAACAATTTATTGCTTTGGTATTGGGAACCATAATTTTTATAGGGTTAAGAAATAATAAATGAAGTAGTTATTTAATTAATAATTAGGGCCACCAAATATTGTCAAATGGATAATGAAGGTAAAGGATAAGTTCTGCGTTTTTTTGCTTTATAATAATAAAAGATAAATTTGTCACAATAATGAGCAAAATACGGTAGTTATAATACAAAATATACGATAGATACAATTGCTTAAATTACAATACAGTATCGGAGTATTCAAATTACAGTGATTAAACTGCCAGAATTAAATGCCAATGATACAAGAATCAGAGGCGATTAACAATGAAGGACGATACACAGAATATAAATGAAGATAAGTGAACAAATTACAATGAATGCACGAATTAATTTTAGAAGGCTTTTAGAACTAAATACAGAAAAATGCTACACGTACAAATAGACCCATGACGAAGAAGGATTTCGGTAGAGATGTTACATCTTTCAAAATTGAGCTATGACTGACTCGTGCGTTATTCATCAAGATATCCTTTCCTTTCGTGGAAGATTATCTTTTCGGGAGGAAGTTGTCTTCTGTTCGGATTTTGATTCCAATATAGTAGTTGGGTCTTTTATTTGTTCTTTCCGGCTTCGACGCCTCAGAGGAAAAAACTAACATTTCATGTCAGTGAAAACTGTCGTTTCAGTAGGCTAATATATATATATATATATATATATACGTGTAAAAAGCTAAGATAAAAAAGAATAACTTGTCATTAACCATTCTGAAAAATGCGTCCTGCAAAAAGACAAATCTTATTGTGAATAATAATAAACTTTACAAAAGAACAGAAGAATAACAGAAAAAAATCATTTCGCGTTAAAAATTCTAAGTTAAAAAACGAAAAGTATTTAGCGCCAGCTTTTAACATTTAGGCCTATACATGTTAAAATTTGCCGCTAAATACTTTGAATTTTTAAACTTAAATTTTAAACGCAAAATATTTTAATTTTTTTTGCGTGTTATTCTTGTCTTGTTCTTTTTGAGGTTTATTATTATGTACTCAAAAAAGATTTGCCTTTTGCATGACGCATTTTTCAGACAAGTCCATGATATTTGTAGGCAAGGCCTTTTTGTTTTAAACGCAAATTTTGCACAATATACATTTTATAAGATGTTCGCCGTTTTATTATTATCGACTGTGAAATATTTTCACACAACACAAATTGTAAATTAGCCAAAATGTTGTTTTTGTGTTAGACCAACAAGAGGCGTGACGCTGGGTGAAGCTTAGAACTCTTGACGAATAAGCTCCGAAAAGCGTCACGCGGACATAAAGCTAACTCGGTTGAAGAACTTTTTCTCCAAATAAACTTTGCTTTAAGCTTTTTTGTAGTGGACGAATTTGTTCGATGTTTACATTAAATTACTCTCGACGACGTCAGTAGTGTGGGCGCAAAAGGAGAGAGTGCAATGCAATTGCAAATGTTGATCAATGTGGCAAAGGAAATGTTGCATAAGTTATGCACCAAGGGGGAGGGAGAATGTTGCAAGATGTTATACAACAAAGGGGGAGGGAGAGGGGAATGATGCAGGAGCAACAAGGGTTTATGCAACTTGGAGGCGGAGTTATCCCACAAGAGAAAGATAGAGGAGGAGAGGTGTTCGCCTGGCAGGAGCCAAACGCATATTAAGACTTCAGCCGACCGGGCGTTTTCTTAATATGTACCTAATCTGCCAGTTGGATTATCTGGCTGAGTTGCCAGTTTGCGCTATTTATTTAATTAAAGCATATACTCTGGCTTAATCCGCCAGTTGGCTTAGAAGGCTAAGTTGCCAGATTGCGCTATTTATTTAACTAAAGCACATACTCTGACTTAAACAGCCAGTTGACTTAGAAGGCGTAAATGGCTTGTTCAGGTGTACAGGTTGAGTTGCCAGATAGCGCTATATATTTAATTAATGCATATATTCTTCACAGTTGGTTTAGAAATCCATTTTATATGAAAGCCAATTGATATAATTAAATGCCCTGTAAAACCAAAAGAATTAAATAAGACACCATTACATCATTCTGTTTATTTAGACGAAATAATGGAATCAGAAATATATAGAAAATAAATATACAATGGAATATATATGATCGAAAATAATAATAGCATAAGAAATACGAACGATGAATATATCAAAATAAATATACAGTGGAATATATATGATCAAAAATAATAATAGCATAAGAAACATGGACGATGAATATATAATAAATATACAATGGAATACATATGAGCAAAAAATAACAGCATAAGAAATACGAACGAGAAATATATAATCAATAATATACAAAGCGTATAACCATCAATATATTAGTACAGGAAAAAAATACAGGGCTATTCAAAATGATTCACCTGATTTCAAATGAGAATATTTTTTAATGTTACAAATACGGAGTGATTTGTGATACATCAACCAAAAGAAAAACTGTCCAAATTTTGTCTCTCACCTCATAAATGCTCTATGTGACTTCCCCTAGTTACACGAGCAACGTCGACGCGATAGTCGAATTCCTCCCATACTCGCTCCAGCATGTCCGTTGTCACTGACTCTACGGCAGTAACAATGCGAGTTCGGAGCTCATCCAAAGATGTGGGCAATGGTGGCACGTACACAGTATCCTTAACGTACCCCCAAAGGAAGAAGTCGCACGGTGTAAGATCCGGCGACCTAGGGGGCTCACGCTGCACTGTGACTACCGATTTACAGCTCGAAAACTGCAACACACAAAACGCCTTTTGCTGTGCGGACGCCATTTTCACACTGACTGTTTGTTGCTAGGCTAGGCCACGGCGTGACTTTGGAGCCCTCTCGTGGTGATCAGGTAAAACTCGGAGATTTCCTCTTTCATGTGGTGTATGCCCAGTTGATGCACGGTTGATAGGTACGGAAGTATTCTCAGTTGAAATCGGATGAATCATTTTCAATAGCCCTGTATATATATACATACACAGTTATATTAAATAATTAAATATATTGAAAATAATAATATACGAAACGTATAATCAATTGCATATATATATATATATATATATATATATATATATATATACACACAATTAATTAAATAAATATACATAAAAATCCTTTATGTTCTACGGGTTATATTAAATAATTAAATATATTGAAAATAATAATATACGAAACGTATAATCAACTGCATATTAGTACAGGAAATATATATATATATATATATATATATATATATATAATACATATATATATACACACAATTAAATAAATAAATATACATCAAAATACTCTATGTTCTACGGTGCAAAACGCTAAACTCACACGTAATCGAGTCTACATTCACATCGTTATTACTTTGCACTACACGGTAGAACCGTTCAAGCAATACTTCACCGTTCAAGTTATACGGATGTCTGTACTCGACATAAATGGCGTTCATATCGCTCAATACTATTTTTGTGCCCACTTTACATTCGGTTGGCAAGTTATCTTTAAACACGGCTAGAATACAATCAGAAGCACGCGCAAAGAGGTCATCGTTAACCACAACATCATTATTAAATACAAGTTTATAAACACTCCTTTCCAATCGAGGGATTTTTCTTACCGTCCCGAGCTTTTCAATCGTGAACTCTTCTTCACTCTGCAGAGCCAATTGAAATAATGTTCCTAGTCGTAACGACAGCTATTCATTATATAGAGGTACAGCTCTTCAGGGTGAACATGAACAGTGTAGGCAACCTCTGCCCTGTACCGCTCAAGTCCTTTGTACCATAGTTCGGGATATTTCAAAGATTCTAAACCTTTTAAATATGCATCCAGCTCTAGACCATTCTCGCCTTGTTCATTCCTACATTCGATAAATCCGTCGAGCAGAGCGGTGTATGCGTATTCAAGAACCGTGTCAAAATAAATCATATCCGTAACACGAGCGTCTAATATAGGCTTCAGCTTGCGGAATCTGACGATTTCAAACATTCTGTCGAGGATGAAACGGTTTTGCGTAGGTACAAGAACGTTATTATCAGATGCATTCTTCCACATCAATCGTATATCAATGCATGGCTGTTCGTTATTTATACACAACGTACAAACAACGGCATATGAGGGGGCGTCACTAATCTGCTCTCTTCTTGTACCTACACCTGCAGGTATTTTATAACGGTCCTCTCCCCACTTCTCAACTATCACGAAGACTCTATTCATCTCCTCAACACTTAAATAAATAACAGTACGTTTACTAGAGTTTGCTTGCCTGCAAATCGTTTTAAGTACATAGATAATGGTACCAGTTTCACGCCTGAACACGCGCAATGACTTCGTCACGGAGACATCGTACGAGGCGTTGAGAATGCCTCTCAAAAGAAGTTCTATCGTATTCGCACGTCTACTCGGTTCAAGCTCTGAGATGACTATGAGCCACAGGTGGACGGATCAGCTCGACGGGCGGAGTGAGTCACGCTGATGAAACGTGTACGGGTTTGTTCGAACTCGTGTGTTTCGTGAGGTACACGGGTGGGCAGTTCGCTGGGGGGGGGGGCGAGTCACACCATAACCTGCTGAAGCGTGTACAGGCTTGTTCGAACAATTGTGCTCCTGGACAAACAGAATTTTCCGCTACATGAAGCAATACCGGCTTTAATGTTTTATCACTCACCAGACGTTCATTTTCACAAACTAAACATCACAATCCAGTGCACTATTTGAGAGAAACATATGCCCATATTTATCCTTTTTGTTTAACAAGCGATACTTGTCTCTATTGTCTGTTAAAAACTCACACAGCACATTAGCCACAACTTCACTACAAACCTCGTCATGATATATATTAATATAGTGGTAAAAATACTTAACATTCTCTATGATGACAAGATTTACATTCTCAACCGTAGGGTACGAATAGTCGGTATGATATAATATGACATAATATTGCTTGTCACACCATTCATCAACAAGACTCACTATCCATAACCGTTGCTTATCTTCTGTACGTGTTGCTTCTTCTACTTCGCGGTATATGTGAGCTTTTATAAAGGTTAGGTCTACAACATACTTCAATACATCGTTTGCACTACAAAATCCTACCATGCCTTCGCCAGAATACCCGTAGAGTATTTGAACATCTTTGTCCTTCGCACGGCTCAATGTAGCCCTAAAAGTATTAGAGGAGCGGGGAATAGGGAGTTTTTCAGTATCCACCACATCTTGGCACTTTGCCGAGTACCACTTCATAAACAAATACAAAAAAACGTCACTTTTTTCTACGTGAAGGTCAAAATATGATAATTAAAACCCAATCTAATAGACAGAGTTTATTTCCACAACAGTTTCGATGCCCACTGGTATCCTCTTCGTTTTTCTGTATCCACCCGAAGAGAATGCTAGTGGGCATCGAAACTGTTGTGGAAATAAACTCTCTCTATTAGAGTGGGTTTTAATTATCACACTTCATAAACGTTGAACACGCAATATTAAAGGTAGCCATTACTATTTTTCTTCCACGCGAGAGAATACACATCTGAGCTCAAGGGTATGCAGAGATCAAATGAGTACGCAGGTATAGAGATATGCCCAGGTAGTGGCTGGCAGGAGTCACTTTGCCGATCTTACAGTGGGTGGAGCTTAGTTTTTTACTGTACACACACACGCACGCATGCAAAGGAGAAAATAAAACCTTAATTGAAACAAATATACGTGATAAATAAACATATCGTTAACAATACACATATATGTAAATACAATCAAGGATTAAGGTAGCCAAAGGGTACAGTATCATAGGTACCAGGCACCTGGTAACGCTTCCTATAGGTGTTACGGCATACCTTCGTGCCCCTAAGTTCCTTCACACACCCCAGTTTATGCGCCCGAAAATTGTGCGTCCCCACAGTCAGTTGGGGTAGCTGGCTGGTCACCCTCATTTTCCAAGCACACTAGATCCTTCAACGAGTCAAAGTTAATGACTCGGAGGTTCGCATGGTTAACTATAATGCCCTCAGCCTTCACGATATACTTCATATTATCCCCTACCCTCACCCGTACCCCATAGGTTTTTGGCCCTGTTGACACAAACGAGTCTACGTATGCACCATCACCATATTCATCCTTGATCTCGTCAGTTAGCTCTCCGAGGAATTCCCCGATAGTGGGCATGTATTCACCTTCCCTCGCTGTGAATATCACGCTACCTGTGTCAGCGTACAGCACCCTCCGTCCAAGAGAGTGCAATAGGCCCCAAAGTTTGATGCGGGCGTAGGCCGTTGTGAAACTGGCTACAGGTATGTTTGTAACACGTGAGGTATCTGTGGACAGTTCGGTGATGTTGTACTTTATTATGTAAGTATGATATTACCTACATTCACGATCTCCATGCATAATCCTAGACTTCACTATAATTTTGTGCCAAATGGACGTTCCCTTTGCCGGTATTCTGTGCAAATTTCCCCCAAAGACTGTTTAGGCACAACTTTGCACTAAAGCGCTAGCCAGGATTCTTAACAATTTGGGATCGGACAAGCTGTATATCTTCATGGGCGCGGTAACGCTGAATATAAGCCGTTTTTTCATCTTCTGTATCAACCCCTCGCAGATATCCTGGTGCTTCGACCTTATCCTTCCAAAAAGCGTTTATATATAGCGTGAAAAGTTTAGGTAGCTTCTGAAACCTCCACACCTCATGTATCTTCAATATACTATACCTATGGCGAACGGCTAGGGCCAGCTCAGGGCTTGTATATACACCTCTGATCTTACGCTGGTGGGGTGTATGGTCACAATCACCATTGTTCTCTTCTGTGCACTTCAAGCACTGGGGAAACATGAGCTTGTGATCTATAACGACGGGTAAGATCGGCATCCATAAATAGTGAGGTGGGAGCACGTCTACGAAAGAGAGTCCAAAGTAGCGCTCATTCAAGTTAGCTGAAAACTCCTCGATGGTTGGTATGGTGGGACCCACAATTTTTTCAGTTGCACCTATGGGATATGGATTGTTCTTCATCACTTAGGGGTATAAAGAGCAGAAGTCGTAGTAGTGGAGTTTCACGCCCTCCGTAGGCGGAAAGTATAGCTTGAATGGGTTTGTGCGCCCTTCAAACAAACTGTCACTGCATTTGAGGGGGTCCAACACCATTGAACGTTTGATGGCCCTTATTTCTTCACTGAACTGGGCATCTGTTTCCATCCGTGCATCATACTCATGCTCCCACACGATTTTGTGAGTGAACTGGGAGCCTATAAGTGGCTGGATCCTCACTTAGGCAATCAACCCAAAAAACACGACCATTAACGTTAATGGGTACTTCACCCGTGTTGCGGGCATGTTTTATGTATACCCCAGTCTGTTGCTGTAGGTGTATGAGCCAGCAAATAGCCTTGTGCCCATAATTGCGGGGGTTGTTTCTGTGAATGATTACTAAGATGTCTTTAGGCATAAAGTTATTCTTGAACACTGTAAAACACAATGAGGCGATCGTGGTCGCGACTTGCAGCGGATCGCATTTGAAACGGGTTATGTACATCCTTCTAAAGGCTTGAAAGCATACTCTAAGTACACGTACGTCATTCATGCAATAACGTTCACAATGCTCGGCTATATTGTATGGATTAGCTTTATTGAAACTGTTGTAGTAACGGTCAAAACCTTCACGCTCACTCTCACTCATGTTGGCGTAGTTAAAGTAATGTTTGGGTGGAGGTAGTCCCACGTAATTCAAAGTTTCGTTAGTGAGGAATGTGTAAGGGAAATACCCTTTTGAAACTTCAGCGGCTACGCCCATGACCTTGGGCAGCTTTGCTAATTTACAAGGTGTAAACAGCAGGGTGTCTTTGAACTGTACATTACCTCTTATCTGCATCTGTATTAGCGTGTTGCCTCTTTTCAAGGGATCACCTGTAAATATCGCAGACGACTCGTGTTGAAGCAGCTCCTTATAAAGGAACTGTGTGTCAAATTTCGCCCCGTTATGGGCAAGAATATAGTCATTTTTTTTAACTTGTCCGCTAATTTGACAGTATAAGATACAAAGATTTTCACACGGATGCAGTGTGTATTCGTTTTAAAAATGTTTGTCCATTTTCCACATTTGTGGCACTCATCACACTCGAACTCCATGCACTCATCGCAGATAGTCTGACTTTCGAGTAAATGTGGAATAACCTCTTTGGTTTCAGCGTTCGTGTAAGTTTCTATATCGTAGTACACGGTTATACAAGGGTTAATTTAGTTTTAGCATTTTTCATATAACATACATGCTTCACTCCATCCGCCTTATATTTTTCATGACATGCATGTAAAACAGTGAATTTCATTGCATTTATGTTTGAAATTCCCCCAATTATCCATGATGTGAAACGTACCGCACTTACAAATCCTCATTTTCCTGCAAGTGCCATTTGATTTATGGAGCTCAAAGGATTTATTATTGAAAAATGTACGTCTACACACATTACATTCCCTCTTCTCGATTTGAACTACATGACTTTCACATTTGGGGCTTTTACACTGCTTACATACCATGTAGCAATCCTTACAATGTTTCACCATATCAAAAGCAAACTCGAGAGAACCCTTACACAAATCAAGATGCCTTCCATATTTTCGACTTTTATCATAACTGGCGTAGAGAGCCTTATGTTACGAATGGGGAGATACGATGTCCCTGACAATCCTAAAATAATTAGAAGTGTTGTACGATCTCTCACGCTGCTTTTAAAAACATACACGGTCCTACGACGATCATCCATTCCAAATACGACTATACGTGCATTCATTTCCTGCTCGGCCCTTCTCAGTTCTTCAGGACCCATATTACACTCAAACTCAAGCTTACAATCTGAAGCCAGTTTACGGGCACGCTGCACAACCGTGGACAATCAAATTTTTTGCGTCCAAGTATTTAGCACAGTGAACATATGAGCTAAAATTATTGCTATAAAACCACAACCACGATCGATGTTTAAATGCTTTCTGTAAATAACCGGAGAATTGAAATTAAGAGTATAAGGTGTGGCATAATGACCCGCAACCCGGATACTCTGTCAATATCTACCATGAAGTTTCCATATTGAAGGATGTACCACTTTGAAAGGCTTGCATTATACGCCCCAAGATATAGTCTATATCTACAGTTGCCAAACGTCTAAACGGTTTACCACTCAAAAATCGTTCCCCTCATCTGACACGAACCTGAGGGAGTGAAGGATAACCTCGTCCGGACTTCACATTCGTCGGGGTTCTGAAGGGCAAACTCCACAATACATTCAACTACGCGCCGCAGTCCGTTGGTAACAGGGACCCAGGGTTAACCCTGACCACGTACTGATTTCTAGTCAGGGCAGGGATGAGGGTGGCGTTGCGCACCAACTCGAATGTTATACCATCCTCCACAGTGTTGTGGAGGAAGTGCCCGGAACTGAACAATGGGCCATATTTGAGGACGGTACTATAGTGGGGTTGTGTCGTTAGACATTAAGGGTTGGGACTCTATTACTGGGGGTCTAACAATCGGTGCAATCCTGGCACGCTTTATACCTGACGTGGAGGGTTCTTCACCATGCTTCCGCTTTGAATTTTCGCGTGCTAGAGTATCGCTGGTGAGTGTTCGTCAGCGGGGGTGGAGTCTGTAGCTACACAGTCATCGGAGTTATCTGTAATATCGATAATGGGGGACTGTACATCGTCGTCATTCACGGTTCTGTGGAAGAAGACAACAAAATATAAGGAGCAGCACTCAAAATTTGTAATATTTTGTGAATGACCCACTTCGGGGTGTGACGTGTTAGAGGGAATCTGTAGAAAAATTCAGGTTCACAAGCCCCTCCACATGTATTATATCTGGCCCTAGAGGCTGTGGAAAAGCTGTATTTATGCTTAAAAATCATTAAAGATAAGGGGGAGATGTTCTTAAAATTTGTGCAAAAGTAATATGGTGCTATTCGACGTATCAGTTAGTGTTCAACGAGTACCAAGATGAAATTTTGCTCCACAAGGGTGTATATGACGTTAATTCGTTAAAAGGTAATGAGCATACAGTTATTGTAATTGACGATCTCATGTTGGAAATGGATAAAACGTTTGCCGAGACATTTACAGTGTTCTCCCACCATCTTAACATAAGCGTATTCTTCATCAACCAGAATCTATTTTTCCAGAACGACAAATAGGCTGAAGAAATATCGTGAATTAATAAAAATCTATCAACGATTGCCCCGGGCACGGCAACAGATATTTGTTAAAAATATCGACTCGACTTTTTAAAATGCATCTGTGAAATCTTTCTTAATGTTATAAAATGTAATTTGCCAATGAAACCCCCTCAGAAAGCTCGCTTACGTCGTTACAATAACATTATACGAGCGCTCGCTCATAAAAGTCAAATTGTGGGTAAGAAAAAGCGAATTATTGTACAAAGAGGAGGATCATTCCTACCCATCTTATTTTCAGTTTTCGGCCCTTTACTGACTAGATTAATATAATGAAGAAGGTGGTTGTGATTCCGCACGAGGTGTATGCTTCATTGCCAAGTTCAAAGATTCCAGACACGGCTCTAGAACCCCGTAAAAGTAGGCTTAAAAGAATGGAAAGCGAGTTGCTAGCCCTATTAAACAGTGAAAAGTCACCTAATGAGAAAAGGATCTTGTGCCAACAGGCTTTGCAGAAATTTCTTCATGAGTACGAAGATTATAAGAATCCTACAGAGCTCCCCGTGGTTAATAGGCGCAGCGCAAGTAGCGCTGAGCATGGCGACACAGGACCTGGGCCCGACGTTAGAGATGACCAACGGAACACAACACATCGGAACACAACATCGGAACACAACACATCGAACATGCGTTAAAAAACAGTCTCCCACATACATTGAGGAATAAAGGCTTAAGTCTTCATAATCTATTGAGTGAGGCCCCCATCATACAGTGGGCCGGTAAAGGCGAAGTCATTGTTGAAGGAACAAGGGTACAAGGAGCCAACATCGTTGATATTGTTCATGATCTGGTGAGAAAGTGGGACAGACCCTCACCAACAGGATGGAAGCATATTAAAGCAAGACTTACAACAAATAAATGTCCCCAAAATATTGATAGGTAATCTGAAGATGTTGATTGGTTTTTGCGGGAACAGGATGCTTATACACTTCATAAACCGGTGAGAAAAAGGTTTAAAACGGCCAAGACAACAGCGGATTCGATTGACTCTATTTGGCAAGCGGATTTAACAGACATGCAAAGATATTCAGTGTATAATGACGGATACCGCTATATCCTATTCATAATAGATGTATTCTCTCGATATCTGTGGCTAATTCTCCTGAAAAATAAATCGCCTGAAACAGTTGCTAAAGCGACCAAAAGGTTCATGTTAAAAGAAGAGAGGGTTCCTGGCTATTTTTGTACGGATCTGGGGAAATGGGGAAAGAATTTATTGGTCGCGCTTTTCAGAACATGCTGACACAGTTTAGTATCAGTTACTACACTAGCAGTTCTATACATAAGGCCTCTTTAGCTGAAAGAGTTCAACGCACCATAAAAGAACGCATGAATCGCTATTTTACACAGAAAAACACATACAGATATATAAAGTTCTCGGGTCGTTGGCATCATCGTACAACCGTTCACACCACCGTACGATTGGCACAACACCTAATGAAGTTTTAGAAAGAGGTGCGCTGCCAGAGGTGAGAAGAGATGGAGCACCACCACCGCCGTCTGCACTTTTCAAAATCAATGATTATGTAAGGCTATCACGTTCAGGAAATAAATTCGCGAAGGGATTTGAGAAAGGATGGACACGTGAGATTTTTAAAGTTCGTGCTATGAGACCTAAAGGTGAGATAATGATGTATTACGTTGAAGATTTGAATGGGGAAGAGATCGCTGGAGGCTTTTACCGCGAGGAGTTGCAGAAAGTGACATTTAATTTAGGAAAAAACGTGTTTAAAATTGAAAAAATCTGAGGCAGCAAAGATTCAGGAAAGAAAAAATGTACCTGGTGAAATGACTGGGTTACCCAGAAAGTTTCAACACCTATATAAAAGCTGCTGCAATAATGAAGCTTAATTAGTATGCAACATGACGCCTAGCCACTTCTATGTCACACTCCCGTCCTCTTCTTCTCTGTCTGTACATCCTAACAACACCCTGGCCAATTTTGTGACAGAACTCTACGGACCCATTGAATTGGAGCGTGATTCATATGCGGTCGGTTTATGTGAACTCCAGTTAGTCTCCAAATTTTTAACTCTTGAAAATGAGCAAATCATATTTCTGATCCTTAGAAGAATCGATGAGTGCGAAAAATTAGGCATAAACTTAGACAATACTGTGCGTTCAGTCCTGTTTGGTGAGGAACAGTACTATAGCACAAATGTATCGCTAGGAATCGGGCATTATGATACAGCCATGGACATTGTGATGGGTTAAACAAGTGTCTTGAAAAATCGTACCTGACAAACGATTTACTTTTTGAAATCGTAAACATAGACACCCCTGCATGCACATTGAAGTTAAAGTCAACGCTTAGTAGAAATATTAAAGATAAAGAGCTATTCACAATTGTGGCTGAGGGCCGATATAGCGCAGCTCTCCAAAGAGATACCTTTTATGAGGCACAGCTTGACTTGCCCAGCTTAATATATCAATTGAAGATGGAGAAATTGGGTGAAAGCTCCCCACCCAAACATGTGCTATATTTACAGCAATATCGTACAGCACTAATTTCTTGGGGACACCCAGGCGCGCCTGCTGCGCATTGAACACATCCCCAACCATAGAGGGAAAAGTTTGAGCATTACATATGACAAGCCCCATTATGTGAATGCGACTAATCTATTAACCAACATCTCGATATATAAAAGAACGATTGAGGAAAAGAATTTCCCATTCGGTGATGGGAGCTTAACACTGAAATTACACTTTCGCCGTTTATAATGACTCGAAGGCCATTCACAGTCTATCGAGGAGTGAGATACCAGCGTGGGAGTGCACTTGGATCCATGTTTTCATCCATACTACGCACCGCTGTCCCACTGTTGAAGAGGGGTGACAGGTACCTATTGCGGAAGGCGTTACAAACAGGTTTTAACGCGGCTAAAGACATAATGGGTGGAACTAAGCCTAAAGAAGCTCTAAAAAACATTTAAAACGTACATGGGACGAAATCATCAAAGATGCAAAGAGAAAAATGCGTGGTGGCGGAAAGAAGAGATCTGCCAGGAAGAAGGGGTTACCATCACGTGGCGCTAAATATAAAAGGAAATCAAACAAGAAGTGCTCTAACCATATGAAACCTATGGCTGATCATTTTTTTATCTGATATAAGCTGATGACACTACTCTCACGAATCATAGGCTGATTAATAGAGGTGGCACTATTTCTGACTCGTTATGGCGCAATTCATCCATCCGTGTAGTTCACAATGCTGTAAATCGGAACTGTCACTCTTTGATATGCCCCCCACTCAGGTCTCTATTGAGCAAGGGCCGAATGCCCCTATAGAATTCGTGATACCCAGCTCAGGCCCTTACTTTTTTGACCAGAGCTGCATGCACACGTACGCAAAACTGCGTATAGCCCATTCTGATTGAACGGACTGCGATAATAGTTACTCAGCGTACCCTGAAACCAACTTTTTACACTCCATATTCAGCCAGTGAGGTGTATTTAAACCAGGTTAACATCTCGGTAGGAACGGAGTACTACCACCTACGAGCCTATCTGGAAATGTCCTCAACTTTTCAAAAGAAGCGAAGGACACCTTTTTAACCGCCGAGGGATATTACCATACTAAAGATGAAAATGGGTATGGAAGATAAATTTAAAAATTCTAAGAAAAATATATACGAATGTTTTGGACGTTTTCATACAGATTTCACATTCGAGGATAAACTGCTTTGAACGGGGTGGATATGAAGTTGAAGCTTACCCGCACGATTCCTGAGATCTGCATAAATCTGGGGTCTGATCAAGAAGAGGGCGCGAAACCCGTTGTGATTCAGATCATGGAGACGTATTTGCCTATACACCGAGTGAAATTAAGTTCGCCAAAACAAATAGAAATTGAGAAAGACTTAATACATGCCACAGTAAAATACCCAATTAACAGGGTACAGATCAAACTATACACGGTGCCATCCGGGTTGGCCTCGAAGCAACTAGAGAACGTGGCCTTTGGAGTCCTACATAAAAGGATATCAATTGGAATGCTGGACCACGCCTCGACGAATGGAAAATATAAAAAGCGTACCTTTAAATTCGAGAATTTCGGCCTTAAAACTATTACTCTATACGTAAATGGCATCGCTTTGGGAGGGACTATGATTACGGATTACTCATCAGTCGCGGAAGTTCAAAGCGCAGCCGTCAGTAGGTAAAGTTATGCTAACAGTTTTGGGATAAACGAGGCCCTATTCTTGAACATTATCTAGAGCGTGGAACTACAGTAATAAGTGTATCGTATTCTGACATGCTTCGGAATGAGTTATAGCAAGCAATTCGCACAAAGCGGAGAGGGAGATTGTCGGAAGGTGTTATTCTGTTTCACGACAATGCGCGCCCTCATACCGCTGCACAGACTAGAAAATGCCTTCAAGAACTTAAATTTGAAGTTCTCGACATCCAGCCTACAGTCCAGACCTGACACCTTCGGATTTTTACCTGTTTGTACCACTAAAAGACGCTTTGAGGGGTCAGCGATTCCAAGGTGATGATGACCTGAAGGAGACGGTGCATGACTGGCTACGCACACATCCAAAAACATTCTTTTGTGATGGCATTAGGAAGCTTGTCGATCGCTGGGCTAAGTGTATTGAGAAACAGGGACTATGTTGAGAAGTGATGTGTTTAAAATCTATCAGATGTGAAAATAAAATTGTGAAAATAAAAAGTGCGGATACTTATTGAATTACCCTCGTATAACGAGAAAGAATACATCTTTAAATTATTGAGTAATATATTATTAAAGCTCCACCATATATATATATATATATATATATATATGAAAATTATTTCACGAAAGTAACACGTGAAAAATATTTATGATGAATAAAACCACGAAGGAAAGGAAACACAAAAAGGTGCTCAAGCGCTTTCGTCTAATGACATCCTCAGGAACACTGAAGTACATAAAAGGTTACGGCCTATATATAGGTTACAGAAAGAAAAAAAAAAAATAACATACATACACACAAACATATATATATATATATATATATATATATATATATATATATATACACATACATATCTACACACATACATATATATATATATATATATGCAATAAACGGAGAAGTAAAAATAAAAATTAAAAATTAAAGATTAGAGGATTAACAAAGAGGCATACAGATTTGTAAAGAAAAATATCGATTTTTAGCACAAGATTAAATGAATTAAAAATACAAATTTATACTGGAAATCTACCAGGGTTTTAACACTTTGCCTTTTAGAGTCAAGTTTCGATATATATAAAAATAAAATGAAGATTAAAAGTTAATAAAGTAGCGTACAAGTTTACCAAAGATTTAGCGTCCTACCCTTTTTATCTAAATTTGTTTTGAAGGAATTCAAAACAACAGGATCGAGTTGAAAAAGACCTTTGCTTATGTTGAAGTTATTTGAAAGTTGGATAATGGCAGACTCAAGAATATTTCTATTGACAATGTTTGATAGAATGAAATAAAACTGAAGCATTATTCCAATCAATACAGTGGGATAACTCTGACAAATGGACAAAAAGAGCACTGGACAACTGTCCTGTTCTAACGGAATATTGATGCTGTTTTATACGTGTGTGCAAATCCTTTCCCGTCTGACCTATGTAAAAGGAATCACATTGTTTACACCCAATTTTATAGATAATGCCTGAATTATTGGTAGGGCTATTTTTTACTATGATATTTTTCACAATATTGTTATATGAAAATACTACATTAATATTCAAAAGTTTAAGTACATTAGCAATGCCTAAAAAGCCCGGGAAAAATGGAAGTACTAAAATATTTTTTGACAAAGTACGAGTGTTATTATTGACACGATAGAAAGTTCGTTTTGCCTTGTTGAGACAAGATTCCATAAACGCAGATGGGTAACACAGATCACTTCCAATACCGTTGATTTTTTCCAATTCGGCATCGATGTATTCCGGACTGGCGATCCTAAGGGCGCGGAGAAACATTGATGAAAAAATGGCCTTCTTAGTGGGGGTGCATGTCCCGAGTAAAAGTGTACGTATCACAAATTGTTTGTTGTTTTCCGATAGATACTAAACTTAAAACCTGGGCTTTCCCTATGTACCCGCACATCCTAAAATGGGATTGAATTGTCTTGTTCCACTTCTAAAGTAAACTTAATGGAGGGGACTTGATCATTTAACTGAAGGAGGAAGTTATCCAGGTCACTTTCAATAGCGAGTATTATCAACAAGTGTTTGGGATGGCCATGGGCAACCCCTTATCGCCCCTCCTCTCCAATATTTTTATGGAGTTTTTCGAAATTACTTACATTCCGAGAATCCTGGGGGTTGGCATCCCTTGGTTGCGGTACGTCGACGATATTTTGTGTATCTGGCCCATGAATCGTGACCTGGATAACTTCCTCCTTCAGTTAAATGATCAAGTCCCCTCCATTAAGTTTACTTTAGTAGTGGAACAAGACAATTCAATCCCATTTTTGGATGTGCGGGTATATAGGGAAAGCCCAGGTTTTAAGTTTAGTATCTATCGGAAAACAACAAACAATTTGTCCTACGTACACTTTTACTCGGGACATGACACCCCCACTAAGAAGGCCATTTTTTCATCAATGTTTCTCCGCGCCCTTAGGATCGCCAGTCCGGAATACATCGATGCCGAATTGGAAAAAATCAACGGTATTGGAAGTGATCTATGTTCCCCATCTGCGTTTATGGAATCTTGTCTCAACAAGGCAAAACGAACTTTCTATCGTGTCAATAATAACACTCGTACTTTGTCAAAAAATATTTTAGTACTTCCATTTTTCCCGGCATTTTAGGCACTGCTAATGTACTTAAACTTTTGGATATTAATGTAGTATTTTCATATAACAATATTGTGAAAAATATCATAGTAAAAAATAGCTCTACCAATAATTCAGGCATTATCTATAAAATTGGGTGTAAACAATGTGATTCCTTTTACATAGGTCAGACGGGAAAGGATTTGCACACAGGTATAAAACAGCATCAATATTCCGTTAGAACAGGACAGTTGTCCAGTGCTCTTTTTGTCCATTTGTCAGAGTTATCCCACTGTATTGATTGGAATAATGCTTCAGTTTTATTTCATTCTAGCAACATTGTCAATAGAAATATTCTTGAGTCTGCCATTATCCAACTTTCAAATAAATTCAACATAAGGAAAGGTCTTTTTCAACTCGATCCTGTTGTTTTGAATTCCTTCAAAACAAATTTAGGTAAAATGGGTAGGACGCTAAATCTTTGGTAAACTTGTACGCTACTTTATTAACTTTTAATCTTCATTTTATTTTTATATATATCGAAACTTGACTCTAAAAGACAAAGTGTTAAAACCCTGGTAGATTTCCAGTATAAATTTGTATTTTTAATTCATTTGATCTTGTGCTAAAAATCGATATTTTTCCTTACAAATCTGTAGGCCTCTTTGTTAATCCTCTAATCTTTAATTTTTAATTTTTATTTTTACTTCTCCGTTTATTGCATATATATATATGTATGTGTGTAGATATGTATGTGTATATATATATATATATGTTTGTGTGTATGTATGTTATTTATTTATTTTTTTCTTTCTGTAACCTATATATAGGCCGTAACCTTTTATGTACTTCAGTGTTCCTGAGGATGTCATTAGACGAAAGCGCTTGAGCACCTTTTTGTGTTTCCTTTCCTTCGTGGTTTTATTCATCATATATATATATATATATATATGTATATATATATATATATATGTCGACATAACCCCGAAGGAAACAGAGAATAATTAAAAGTTTTTTTCAAAACGCGTTTATTGCGGCCTTTTATAAGTTAACACCGGTTGAAACATTATATATAGACCGAGAATAAACACAAACTTTTTTTCAAAACAATTATTATGGTACTTATAAGTTAACACTGAATGAGCGGCAGAATATAATCACAAATTAATTACTTACATTTTAATATCGTCTACATTGAACGATTCTTGCATTTCGTCACAATTTTCTGTAACAACTTGTGTAGATAAATGTTCATTCCGATCTGCAGCTCTGAAAAGGTGGAGCGCAGTTGATGGGTAGAAATCTTGATCTTCAAAAAAATCAGGAGAATTGTAGAGCGATAACTGACTCATAGTGTATATTTGGAAAGCACTAAGCGAAAAAACATACGAATGAGGCTCTGAGATGAACTGCTCCCTTTTATAAAGGGGTCTTGTGACCAACCCACAACACACGTAACGCTAGCTTCCTATTGGTTATCGGTGAATTTCGGGCGGGGCTTGACGCGAAGGCCTGCATAGCGGCAAACAGAGGTCCTGGGCTCCGCCCACAGGGCTGTGATTGGTTGCCCCGTGAAATCTGGGGCGTGTGGATAGAATCCAATCTTCTACAAAAACCTTTTGTAAGAATACGCTGTATTAGAATTCGAATCCTCAAGGCCGTGTTTAATTCGTGAATTGCACTGAAGAAAAGGTAATTTAATATGTCCCTAAAGCTGGTTTAAAATTAAAATAAATATAATGCAGTAAATCATGTTAAATCCAATTACTGAATTGTAGAAGGTGCAATTATATGAGTTATGCCATAAATTCCATTTTTTTATAAATATGTTTGGAAAACGATATTTACTGGGGTAAGCCAGCTAAAACTTAAAATCTAGTTATACTAATTTTTTTTGGCATCAAAGTTTAAGACACTTCGAACAGTCTATAACTTTCAAAATAATTTTCCATCATTATTTCAGGATATCTTCAACAGTAAGATTTAATATGATCGTGAATGCTGGTTTTAATTATATGAAAAAATAATGCAGCAGTATCGCGGCAGTGCTACAAGTAAATGATGAAAAATAAATAAGTTACTCCGAGACAGAATCTATTTGGTTTTTAAAATCATACTAATATTTTTTGTAATAAGGCTTAAAGATATATTGGTGTCTTAAAGATAAATTTATATTGAAACAAAATAATTGGCCAAAAGAGGAAAAATGAATAAGTTACCCCGAAATAGAATCTATTTTGTTTTAAAAATCATATTAATATTTTTTGTAATAAGGTTTAAAGATATATTGGTGTCTTAAAGATAAATTTAGATTGAAACACAATAATTGAATAAAAGAGGAAAAAATAATAATTTACCCCTAATTTAATTTCTATTTTGTTTTAAAATCATATTAATGCTTTTTATTTTATAGTTTAAGGTTAAAATTGTGTCTTGAAGGTAAATTTATATTGAACCACAATAATTGGCTAAAAGAGGAAAAATTAATAAGTTACCCCTAATTTAATTTCTATTTTGTTTTAAAAATCATATTAATGCTTTTCATGTTATAGTTTAAGGATAAAATTGCGTATTATGATGAAAATTTGTATTTGTATTAAACTTAGTTTATCATATTCGATTTTTTGTTTAAAAGATCGCCCCACCAGCTGTTAAATTGGTCTCGTTTCACCACGAGAAGCTCAATAGAAAAACTATTGGCGTTACCTTTTTTTGACTTGGCACCACGCACGTATTTGTTTATGTTTAATAGCTCTGTCTATTTGGTCGTATTTAGAGACCTTGTCGGTCTACCAGAAGTTGGTAAGTAAAGCGGGGGTGGTGGCGCTGTGGAGGTGGTTGGTGGGTTGTTGATGGTGGTTGTGTAGTACTGTTTCATCACCAACCGTCTAAGTTTTGACGCTTGGTTGTAGCTCTCATATCCGTTACGTGGTGTTGATGGCATGAGCTCCTAAAAGTCTATACTTAGACTTTTTTGTGTGGTAGTTGTGCTCGTATATATTTTGCTATTGGGGCTTTGCATGCATCAGTTTGTGTGTGTATGATAATAGGGGGTTTATGGGAGTATAGTCGGTGTGTGCATTTGTGTGCGCTTTAGGTCGTATTTAGAGACCTTGTCGGTCTACCAGAAGCTGGTAAGTAAAGCGGTGGTTGTGGTGCTTCACCACCAATCGTCTAAGTTTCGACGCTTGGTTGTAGCCCTCATATCGGTTACGTGCTGGTGATGGGATGAGCTCCTAAAAGTCTATACTTAGACGATTGTTGGTGATGTGATGCTTTTTTTGTGTGGTGGTTGTGCTCGAATATATTTTGCAATTGGGGCTTTGCATGCATCAATCAGTTTATGGGCTTTATAGGCTTTATGGGCATACAGTCGGTAAGTGTATGTGCGTTTGTGTGCACTTTTAATTCGTTCGAAGGTTATTAATATATACAGGCCATTTATGCCTTCTAAGAAGCCTTCTAAGCCAACTGGCGGATTAAGCGAGAATATATGCTTTAATTAAATAAATAAACGCAATCTGGCAACTCAGCCAGATATGCCAACTGGCTGATTAAGCCATCTGGCTGATTAGGGACCCTATAAGACAACGGCCGCTTGGCTGAAGTCTTAATATGTGCTTGGCTCCTGCCAGGCGAACACCTCTCCTCCTCTCTCATCTTCTCTCTCTTTCTCTTGGGGGATAACTCCGCCTCCAAGTTGCATAATCCCTTGTTGCTCTTGCAAAATTCCCCTATCCCCCTTTGTTGCATAACATCTTGCAACATTCCCCTCTCCCCCTTTGTTGTATAACATCTTGCAACATTCCCCTCTCCTCCTTTGTTGCATAACATCTTGCAACGTTCCCCTCTACCCCTTTGTTGCATGACATCTTGCAACATTGATCACCATTTGCAATTGCATTGCACTCTCCCCTTTTGCGCCCATGCTACTGACGTCCTCTATATTTTGGTGTTTAAATTTTGAAGACGCTATTTTATAAATAACAAATATTCTGCTCAAGTCTTTGAAAATCAATTAAAAAGATTCTTAATCAACATCTCAACCGTATAATTATCGTCCAATTGCTTTGATTCCTTGCCTTTCTTAAGTTTTTTAATCTATCCTTAATAGGAAAATTCTTAAACACCTCTCTTCTCAAAACCTTCTTTCAGCTCGTCAGTATGGGTTCTTCAAAGGAGGCTCCCGCACCCCATCCTCCCATAGAAGAAGAAGAGAGCCAAAATCAAGGTCCAGGATTTTCGAGATGCCTAGACACACTGCGTTTGAAAGATTGGAGGTCATACACAGGGGTAAAGATGGATTGAGAAAGATTGTTCCAGAGTTTACCGGTTGAGTAGATGAGAGAGTGAAAATACCGATTAACCCTTGCGTCCAGTGCTCTTCAACCTTTTTATGCTTACCGCCCACTTTTGTAATTTCGAATCTCCGTTTCGCCCACCAAAATTAAAAATGCAAAAACTCAAACTAAAAGTTATATACCCTGCATAAAACAATAAAATTAATTGCAATTACCTTTAGATTAATGAGATCCTTGAGCCACTAGTGGGCGGTACCGCCCAGGTTGAAGAGCACTGCGTTAGAGAGTTGGACAGAAAAAGAATGAGAATGTGTAGAAAGTCTGGTGTTGCATGCTCTCCTTAAAGGAGGAGGCATGCAGTTAGAGAGTTCAGAAGAGCAGTGTCTGTTATAATAGCGATAGTAAAGAGAGAGTGAGGCAATATTGCGGCGAAGATTGAAGACAGTTAGTAAGAGACTGGAATTGATGAGACGAAAAGCCTTTGATTCAACTCAGTCAAGTACGGCCGTGTGGGTTGAGCCATCCCATACATGAGAAGCATACTCCATACAGGGGCGGATAAGACAGCAACTGAACGGAGGTGAAGAAACTTCGGAGGCGGTACAGCACACGTAACCTCTTAGAAGCTGTTTTAGAAAGAGAGTATATGTGAGCTCTTTAGGAAAGATCACGCGAAAAGGAAACGTCAAGAATGTTAAAAGAACAGGAAAGATTCAGTTGTGTGTTGTTGAAGGTAAGGGGATAGTCGTGTGGAACATTGTGACTAGTAGACAGATTGAGAAACTGAATTTTTGAGGCATTGAAAGCCACAAGTTTTTCTCTGCCTCAATCATAGATAGCAGAAAGATCAGAGGTCAGGTGCTCCATAGTCGCCCGACGCGAATCATGGAGTGACTGTTGAGAGGGACATAGATCTACCAGAAAGGAAACTAGAGATGAAGACACAGATAGAAGGATAGAAACCGAAGGAGGGCAGTTTCGAACTTAAAAATATGTGCCACACTCCATCAAAAGCTTTCGGTATGTCTAGCGCAATAGCGAAAGTTTCACCGAAATCCCGAAAGAAGGATGACCAAGAGTAAGAGAGATATGCAAGAATATCGCCGCATTCGCCCTTGGCCCCTCATTCCTGCAAAAAAACATCTTTTGTATTACACTAGAAAAAGAAGTAAGACACGTTACACGTCCATTCTAGGGTTATATTTTTCTATGTATATCGTAATGAATTTAGTAAATTTTAAAAAATTTATTACCTTCAAATTAAATTTAGATTTCCCCTTATTAACCCCTTGGAAATTTAAATTTTCTTTACATTTAAAGACAGACTCTCACAGAATATATGTCCAAATTTTATTTAGCAATATACGTGCAATAGCTTTAAGGCCACGTATATTGGGAGCGCGCAGTTTCAGTTTAGCTGCATTTGTCACAACATTTGTGTTTATTTGTTAAAACAAACCGTCCCCTGGTCAAGCCACCTTATTCATCCATTAGAAATCATAGTGTTCAACGTGACAGCCCGCTCCTCACAAATAAATTTGAAATTCTGTCATGCGACATTAATCCTACAGGCTTCAGGATTTTAGAATTTTATTACACATTTTTAGAATTAAAACCAACAATAAATGACAGTAACTCGTCCTTCATAATGAATTTATTTTAACCAACTAATGTACCCATATCCAAACAGCCAACTAAAAGAATTACTCATTCTTGTACATTCTTGTACGCTGCTATTTGGGCAGACGTCTACTCTTCCTTTTGGTATTACTTTGTAAGTGTTTGATAAGTTCATATTTTCAATTTTTGTCATTGTATTACTACAGTAGTTTAATTTTTTAATTTTTATAAAGTTTAACTTTCTAATTTAGATTTAGTGAGGATGGCAAATGCATTGCCGAGACATTTGGACAACTAATTAAATTTATGAAATGTTTGCCACTGCCTTGATCCTGATTTCTTTATATATATATATATATATATATATATATATATATATATATATATATATATATATATATATATATATATATATGTGTGTGTATATATGAAAATTATTTCACAAAAGTGACACGTGAAAAATATTTATGATGAATAAAACCACGAAGGGAAAAGAAACACAAAGTGGTGCTCAAGCGCTTTCGTCTAATGGCATCCTCAGGAACACTCAATGTTCCTGAGGATGACATTAGACGAAGGCGCTTGAGCACCACTTTGTTTCTTTTCCCTTCGTGGTTATTATCATATATATATATATATATATATATATATATATATATATACAGGGTGTCCCAAAAGTCCCTATCTATTTTGTTGAAATAGGCTGAATTTCAAATGAATGTTTTAATGACATGATTGCATGCACCTATCTAGACAAATACATGCATTAGATTTCTATTTTAATTATTTTTAAATTTTTAATTAATTTTTTCAGATCCATATCATTGGTGATGGATGTGCATGAACGCCTTATGATAGTAACATGTCGCATCAGAGGAATGAAATGTTGTGAAATTAGAGACCGATTCTCAAGAAGGTTTCATAAGCCTGGACCGACAGATAAAGCAATTCGTGAATTGGTGAACAAATTCAAAAGCACTGGATCTGTGCATAATGAATGAAGAAGTGGACGCCCAAGAACAGTACAACAAAACATTGAATCTGTTCGCATAATGTTCGAAGACGATCAAAGAATGTCAGTTCGCCAAGCATCCCACAGATTGACCATACCCAAAACAACTGTTCATAGAATCTTGCGTTCGACGCTGAAGAAGTAGTGTTATCACATTCAGCTGTTACACAGCTTACACGAGGAAGATTTTCAAAAAAGAGCAGCAATGCGTGCGGAACTGGTCGAACAAATCCAAAATAACAATTTAATGAACCACATTTTCTTTAGCGATGAGGCGACTTTTCACACCTGTGGTAAAATCAATCGACATAATTGTCGCATCTGGGCTAATGAAAAGCCAATTGAGTTCACTGAATGGGAAAGAAACTCACCTAAAATCAACGTGTGGCTTGGAATGACGAAGTCTAAGATTTACGGGCCCTTTTTCTTTGCAGAGGCTACAGCGACAGGGCCTGTTTACTTTGATATGCTTCAAAATTTTCTAGAACCTCAACTTCTTGAAGATGGCATTCTCGACAATGTAGTCTTTCAGCAGGATGGGGCACAATGTCATTATGCCAGAATTGTTCAGACATACCTAAACGAGCGTTTTCCAAATCGTTGGATTGGACGTGGGGGAAATAGTCCCTGGGCAGCGCAATCTCCGAATTTGACCCCATTGGATTTCTTTGCTTGGGGTTTCATTAAATCAGAGGTCTATCGCAAAAATATTCGAGATTTACCAGATCCGCGAGATCGCATTAGGCAAGCAGTTGAAAAAATAACCCCTGAAATGCTCGGAAATGTGTTCCGCAATGCAACTGACCGCTTTGAGATTTGCAGAGATACAGATGGAGCACATGTGGAAACTACTAATTAAAGATTTTAATGGTGTAATACTTGTAATTTGTATAGAAATACATCTGTATTCAGGTCAGTGTGACATTTATTTGAAATTCAGCCTATTTCAACAAAATAGGTAGGGACTTTTGGGACACCCTGTATATACACAGTGTCGTTCAAAAGTCTCCCTGTCAAGAGAGGGATGTCCGAACGCCAGATCTTGGCAAAAACTAACGTTTCAAAAGGGGCCGTCCAAAGAACTATAAACAGATATAAAGAATCTGGATCGTACGCTTCAAAGACAAGATCTGGCAGACCTAAAGTGACTACTGATTCTGAGGATCATTACATCAAGGTTACATCACTGCGTGACAGAAAAGCCACAGCTACACAGATTCAGGCACAGCTGATTAACAACGGGACTCTCCAATAAGTACAAGTAATATAAAAAGAAGACCGATAATGGTCTCCAGGACAAAGTTGCTGTGTCCAAACCACTACTGAAGAAACAAAATAAAGCTAAAAAATTGGAGTGGGCAAGAGAATATCGAAATTTTACTGTAGACTACTGGAAAAAAGTTATTTTTACTAATGAATCAAAAGTGAAACGTTTTGGGTCTCATAGAAGAGTTTATGTTAGAAGTAGAACCAAAGAAAAACTGATAGATCCCTGCATAAAACACTCAGTAAAACATGGTGGAGGCAACATTCAAGTTTGGGGTTGTTTCAGTTATTCTGGAGTTGGAAATCTTTACAGAATCACTTACACTCTCACAAAAGAGAAGTACCACTCCATATTAGGGTGTGTCAATTTTAGGGAGCAAAGTGAGATCTTTAGATTTTCAAAGACTACTAGTGACCAAATAATGCATTTTTATGTGCTAAATCGAAATATTGCTTTAAAATCCAGATTTGACTTCTCCTAGCTACTTATATTTGAAATTGAAGTTTACGAAAACTCAGCAATTTTGCAAGTATTTTTTTATTGTATATAACTACATTTTACATACATTATATACAATTAAAGATATTTTGATTGTATTTCAATATTAAAACTTAGAAATATAGATAGGTTTCTTGAATTTTGGCAAGGATGCCATATATAACTACATTTTACATACATTCAATTAAAGACATTTTGATTGTATTTCAATATTAAAACTTAGGAATATACATAGGTTTCTTAAACTTTGCTAAGGATGCCAGCCATGTCTGCCTTGCTCTTGTTCCTGGGCATGAGCTCCCTACTAGCCACCTGGCCACTGATGTACGCTTCCCTCCTCTCTTGTGAGTAAACATGTTGTGCTGCTTCAGTTGTCATCCTTACACACCTCTCGACTGACTGCGTGTGTGAGGGCCATGCAGGAACTTCCATTGGTCTATCCAGAAACTCCTTGATTGCAGCAGTGGTGAGGGAGCAGGTCAGAGGAGGCTCAGTCACGCCAGAGTTCCAGTCAATAAGCTCCGAAAGTTTGGTGGCATCTGGGTTGATGTCAGGAGTCTTCCTGGGTCTGACACTGCAGTCTCCTACCTGTGTGTCCTCATCTCCTTCACCTCTGATTTCCAGTATTCTCTTCACTGCCTCCCTCCTCTCCTCATCCACCTCACTGCACAGCATGGCCTGGAGCACAGCCTCAGAGTGTGCATACCAGGCTGATCTCTTCACTGTATGCATCACTATTCTTATCACCTCTTTCTTCTGACTTCTGAGCAGCTCCAGCTGGTACAGTACATGTCTTGGACCCTCCACCCACCTGTGATTTAACTTGATGTTGAACCAGTTTGGCATGTAGACTCCCACTATGAGCTCCACAATTATCCTCAGATTCTTCAGGTTCCTACCCTTCAAGCCATATTTGGAAATCCACAATCTGCAGAACCTTAGAGCCGTGGTGACCCACCTACTGTGACAGACTGGCCCAATCTCCAGGAGAATAGACTCTGAGGTACCTCTCCCAATCTGATTGCAGTGATGATTCTGTAGTCACATGATTGGTCTGTGCTGGGGTCCTTGACTACCTCCTGACTGAGAAGGGGTAGAGGAGGACCAACAGTGATCCTCGTGAAGTTTGGGTTGATCTCCAGCTCAGTGGCAGTGTTTAACATCTTCCCTAGGGGCTCAGACCACTTGTTGCTCAATGTCTTGCCATCCAGTGCAGTCACCAGGTGTCTGAGACTCAGCTCCCCAGTGTGCAAGTCACAGACAATCCGCACCAACTTCCTGCTAAGTTTGGCCTCCACATAATGCATTACTCCTCCCTCCCAGCCAGTATTCACATTAGTACTGTCACCTCCTATGGCCAAAATGGTCTGGTTTGCTCCTCTCTCTCTCTCAGCCAGTTCACCAGATGATCAGCAATGACCTCAGCATGACTTCTCTCCTCTGCAGCTTTCTCTGGTACAAAATGCCACAAATATTTCCCACCTGGTTCATTGCACACTGTGTAGTGTTCTTCCTTAATGAGGCCAGGAAACTGCCTGTCACTGCCCTCAGCTTCCATCATCACTTTGGTGTCATCTCTTTTCCCATCAAAGAAGATACAAGTGATACCATTTTCCCTAATCTCTTCATCAAACTTCTTGACCAGCTCCTTAGTCAGTCTCTCCTGAGCCCTCCTCACCTTGTTGTGGTCAATCACCAGTGCTGTATCAAACTCTGTGATAAGACCAGCATCAATCCAGGCAGCAGTGACAATCTCTGCAGTCTTTCTCAGCCCAATGTGATGTCTCAAGCTAGCCAGAGCTATGTTGGTAATATCTTCAATGTTGTATTTCTTCTTCTTAGCCACAGGCAAGGAAGAAGTTGTCGCAGCTTCTGGTATGAAGTCTTGTCCTCCTCTCTCCTCCCTGCCTCCTCCAGTATATCTCCAGTCTCCTCCAACTCCATCTCCAAAGTGACTCCTCCCTCAACTCCTCTTCTTTCTTGGCTGACTCCTCTGCCTTCCTCCTCTTCTCCTCGGCCTCCCTTCTCTGCTCCTGTCTCTGCAGCATTGCTTTTTGTCTCCTGGTCTCAGGGTGATCAGCTAGACCTATCTGGTGTGCCCCCACACTTCCCACCTTTTCTCTCTGACCTTTAATGAAGGCAAGCTCCTGCACTGGTATCTTCTGCTCGCTCCTGCAGCTGCAGTCAATGTGAACCTCACTGTTGCAGACAGGGTTCCACCCAAGCTCACTGCAGCTCCTGATCACACAGTGACAGGTCAGGATGTCCACCAATTTGTCCAGTTTCATCATGAACCTATCTTTGACCTCTAGCTTCACATTGCCAATGGACACCTTCACTGCCTCATCCCACAGTGCCTTCACTTTAGCCCTGATCCTGACCTCAGTGTTGATTACAGGTCCTGTGAATAGAGCGTTGGCCTTTCTCCACTGAGCCAGTAGCCCTGGAACAATGCCGTTGTTAATCAGGTCATTAACTGGGTAATTCCTCCTGTCTTCCTCACTCATCTCTCTCCTCAACAAACCATACCTCAGCAGATCTCTGGCTGTGGGCAGCTCAGCAGGGGAAAGTCTCCTCCCAGTCCCCGCCAAATGACTTAGGTGACAACTTGATTTGCTTCGGGTTCTGATTTCTTTCTGACTCATCCTGTGGACCTGTGAACAAAAGAAATGTCATTGAAATTTGGATAGGCCTACTGATTATGATTACATAAAATTAAATTAATTGAAATTCTTAATATCTTCCTATGAGCTCAGATAAAAGGTTGTTGTTATAGTTACAAGACTTAATTATTCAAAGTAATGACAATTTCATATATCTATCATATTAAAATATACAGAAAGTTTGGGTCACGCATAACATTTCGAATAATTTGAATTAAACGATATTTATATTACGAAGTAATCAAAATTGTCAAAAAGGAGAGAAAACACATGCATTCACAATCAAAACTCCAGCATTTGTGACTATGTGAAACTTAGAAACCATACTGCACACCAAAAATAACCAAAGTTGACCACACATATCAATGGCACATTGATATACGATGCAACAGTCATATTTAGGTTATATTTCAAACCTTTATGGTCAAATATAAGTAGGTAAATGGCTTTTTTAAACAACACTAACGATATTTCTAAGTTTGCTAGATAATATGCATCATTTGAGCATTAGTAGTTTTTGAATTGTTGACGTTACTAAAATTGACACACCCTAACTCCATATTAGTGAGACATGCAATACCATCAGGATAACGACCAAAAGCACACTTCTAACCTTTGCGTGAACTATCTCAACAAGAAAAAAGTTGAAGGTTTTCTACAAATTATGAAGTTTCCTCCACAAAGTCCTGATCTCAATCCAATGGAGCAAATTTGGAACCATTTGAAGAGTGTGAAAGCTACATAGAATATAACTTCTCATCATTCTCTCTGGGAGAATGTAAAAGAATGCTGGGACGGCATAGCACAAAATTTTATACAGAAACTTGTCGAATCTATGCCTCACAGAGTGGGAGCTGTCATTAAAGCAAAAGGAGATCATATCGATTATATTAATAAGCTTATGCCATTAAATTGTTGATTTCTTTACTAATTTATAATAATTACATTTAGAAGTAAACAATGTAACAATAAAAAATCAAATTTTGTTGTAATTATCATATATAATTGTACAATTTACAATAAATTGGGTGATTATATATATATATATATATATATATATATATATATATATATATAATATATAATATATATATATATATTGTGTGTGTGTGTGTGTGTGTATATATATATATATATATATATAATATATATATATATATATATACACAACATATATATATATATATATATACACATATATATATATATATATATATGCTGCAAACCCACAAGGAGAAAATAAAAACGATTCCAAGGCCTTTCGTGTATTCAGAGCTACACCTCGTCATTCCCTGACGAGGTGTAGCTCTGAATACACGAAAGTCCTTGGAATCGTTTTTCTTTTTTCCTTGTGGGTTTGCAGCATTCATTCATTTCACGTGTTTAATTGTGAGATTCATCCCATATATATATATATATATACAGGGTGTCCCAAAAAAAACTATATACTCTTTATAGCATCATATATTTTATAATTAAAAAAAACCAAACAATATATTGTTATAGCAATTGCCAATGAAAGGTAAATTAGTAATCTAAGTGATCAAAATGTTATAGCGAGTTGTTTGCATATAAAATTTAATTAACTAAGCCAAGTGCTCAAAATGTCCCCTCCATTAAGTTTACTTTAGAAGTGGAACAAGACAACTCAATCCCGTTTTTGGATGTGCGTGTACATAGGGAAAGCCCAGTTTTTAAGTTTAGTATCTATCGGAAAAAAACAAACAATTTGTCCTACGTACACTTTTACTCGGGACATGACACCTCCACTAAGAAGGCCATTTTTTCTTCAATGTTTCTCCGCGCCCTTAGGATCGCCAGTCCGGAATACATCGATGCCGAATTAGAAAAAATCAACGGTATTGGAAGTGATCTGTGTTATCCATCTGCGTTTATGGAATCTTGTCTCAATAAGGCAAAACGAACTTTCTCTCGTGTGAATAATAACACTCATACTTTGTCAAAAAATATTTTAGTACTTCCATTTTTCCCGGGCTTTTAAAGCATTGCTAATGTACTTAAACTTTTGGATATTAATGTAGTATTTTCATATAACAATATTGTGAAAAATATCATAGTAAAAAATAGCCCTACCAATAATTCAGGCATTATCTATAAAATTGGTTGTAAACAATGTGATTCCTTTTACATAGGTCAGACGGGAAAGGATTTTCACACACGTATAAAACAGTATCAATATTCCGTTAGAACAGGACAGTCGTCCAGTGCCCTTTTTGTCCATTTGTCAGAGTTATCCCACTGTATTGACTGGAATAATGCTTCAGTTTTATTTCACTCTAGCAACATTGTTAATAGAAATATTCTTGAGTCTGCCATTATCCAACTTACAAAAAATTTCAACATAAGCAAAGGTCTTTTTCAACTCGATCCTGTTGTTTTGAATTCCTTCAGAACAGATTTAGATAAGAAGGGTAGAACGCTAAATCTTTGGTAAACTTGTATGCTACTCTAATAACTTTGATTTTTAAATTTATTTTTATATACATCGAACCTTAAACAAGAAGGGTAGAGTGCTAAAACCCGGGCAGATTTCCAGTGTAAATTTGTATTTTTTTTTTTTTTATGACATTGGTTGGAACAATTCATTTAATCTTGTGCTAAAAATGGTAGTTTTTTTTTTTTTTTTTAATAACATTGGTTGGGAAGAATTCATTTCATCTTGTGCTAAAAATCGATAGTTTTCTTACAAATTTGTATGCGCCTCCCACAATCCTTTAATTTTTTTTAAATTTTTATTTTTATTTTTCCGTTTATTGTGTATATATATATATATATATATATATATATATATATATATATACAGGGTGGGCCAAAAGTCACCCGACAGTTGAAAGTAAACTATTAATGAATAACTGTCGGTTGACTTTTGGCCCACCCTATATATATATATATATATATTTTCTGTAACCAATATATAGGCTGTAACTCTTTATATACTTCAGTGTTCCTGAGGATGTCATTAGACGAAAGCGCTTGAGCACCATTCTGTGTTTCCTTTCCTTCGTGGTTTTATTCATCATATATGATATATGATATATATATTATATATATATATATATATATGCAGCGTAAAAAAGGAGGTGCCGGTACTCATATCTTGATAGTGTAAAATTCCTCTCCCACCCCTCCCCTCTTCTTGCGCCCCCTACCCCTTCTCTACTGAATTTGCGATGAACTTTTAATAAAAATGTTGCTAATAAAAATCAAAAATCCATAATAAAAATGAGAATGTTTAACATTTATAGACGCCGTTTATTACTTTGAGTTTTAAAGAATTAAAAAATGAAAACATACCAAAATTAGAGTTTTATTGAAAATTCAAAATTTTCATCACGTTTTCATCACACAAAACGTCCCGACTTCGTTCCTTGCTGTTGGTGTCTACGGCTGGGCGTCGTCCTCGAAGCAACCACGACTCGACGTATTTTGTAGGGTCGAAGCGTCCAACAACTTTGATAAAGAAAAGTGCCGAAAAGGTTTTCGTCATCAACAAAGCTTTGGCCAGGATGACGATCAGATTCATTTGCGAAAATCCTCGTTCACATTCACTTGAAGAAATGGAATAGTACTCAGAGCATGTTTCAAATGCAGCAGTTTTTCCGAAAACGTGTTTTCGGTTAGATACTCACGAAATCCGCGAATCGTCTCTCTTTCGTGTACTTGAAGTCTGATCGACAAGTTTCTAACTTCCATCTCGCCGAATGTCAATTGAGCGTTAATGTTTTCAGGAAAAAAAAAGTGCCGGTACGCTGTACCGGCGCGTACCGTCATAAAAAAAATCAATATATATATATATATATATGTTAAACACAGACCGTGCATGGAAGAAGGAGCTCTTCTGGGAAAATTAAATCCACTATAGTCCGAATAAGTAATGGTAAATGACAAATACCATGGTTTTTCTTTTTCATGATGCTAGCCCGACGTGGGCAACGGGTCTCTCGCAAAGACCTCTTTGCGAGAGACCCGTTGCCCACGTCGGGCTAGCATCATGAAAAAAAAAAACCATGGTATTTGTCATTTACCATTACTTATTCGGACTATAGTGGATTTAATTTTCCCAGAAGAGTTCCTTGTTCCATGCACGGTCTGTGTTTAACATATAAGTTTCTCAGGGGACCATTCTGAGTTTGTATATATATATATATATATATTATATATATATATATAATAATAATAATTTAGAAAGTACTAATTGTGGAAATTGAATGAAATAGTAACCTCCCCCCCCCAAATTTTTTTACGGAATTAAAATTTAATTAAAAGATAACTGCAAAACTTTTTTGAAGGTACTTCCTTCTTCTTTCGGGCAGGAATAAAAACTGAAGTGAGAGAAAAGTACAAAGAAGGGAGTCGAAGGAACGTTATGCCTCTGGCAGCTGAAAACATTTCGATACAGACCGTATGGAAGATTCTTTATATAAATAAAGGTGGTTAAAATATCTAAGAAAAGTATACCGTTTTTTTTTACATTAAAATTATCGAAGGTTTTTTTTATCAAATAGGATTCAACCAATTTCCTCCTATCACTGTTATCAGCGTTAAGAAGGAGGTAGAAATTATTAATATCTATATTGTGGTCACATTCTATGCGATGCTTATGTAAGTCTGAGTTATCAACTCAGCCTTACATAAGCATCGCTTTACTATTCGATTACGACAGCAAATATTGGATTTTTGTATTTTTCAAGTTTTTAATAATTTGCTGACTAAATTTTGTAATCAGAAATGTAATGTTTTATCACAACGGGAAACTCAGAACAGAAATTCCAACAAGAACTGAAACAAATGTCTTGGCACAGTGTTGGCACACTGGTATCTGGTTCGAAAATTACGTTCATAATTACGAGTTTCAGAAGTCTTGTGACACATTCCAAACTTTCTATCATTACAGAATCACTAAGTTTATATAATATATATATATATATATATATTAATATTATATATATATGGGTACTGTTTCAAACATTTAATGTTTAAACATCCGCATTTTGAATGGTATCAGATACAGAAATGACAAATTTGTTACAGTTTACAATACGTTTTCGAAAATCCCACCGTCAACCTCAATGCACTTTGCAACTCGTGTGCAAAGATCGCGTGTTGTTCGTCTGAGTTGATCTTGACGTTCCTTTATGCGGGCAGCAGCATTCAAAATGCGCACGAGCAATTCGTCTCGTGTATCCACCTTTCTTTTGTAAACTTGACTTTGAGTTCACCCCCCACAAACAATAATCTAACGGAGAGAGGTCTGGAGACCTTGGTGGCCATTGAATGGGACCACCGCGGGGAGAGGAAGAGCTGCGCGCGCATCAGATTCAAACAGCTCTATCTCCGTAACCATTCAGAATTAGACACATGTTCATGTGAACTTTTTTTCTCACAATGACCGAAACTATCACCTCCCGAAGTATTGACCTTTCCTCCTGAAACACCCAGTATATATATATATATATATATATATATATATATATATGTACAGAACGACGCTTGTGTAGAAGAACGTTCCGCACAAGATGAGGAGGGAGAACGAACAAATGAAAAATGAGGTAACCACCCGAGAATCGAACCCGGGATCTTCCGATTGCCGGTCAGATATGCTATGCAGTTAAAATGTATATATATGTACGGCATGCGAAGGTGCCCCCTCAGGGCATTGGTTTCTGCTCGTATGTAGGAGAAATACGACTTCTGATTAATCGAGGCCCATGGTGTAGTGGATAGCATATCTGACCGGCAATCGGAAGATCCCGGGTTCGATTCCCGGGTGGTTACCTCATTTTTCATTTGTTCGTTCTCCCTCCTTATCTTGTGCGGAACGTTCTTCTACACAAGCGTCGTTCTTTACATTAATTATACTGTGTGTTGTTTGCAGTTAAAAAAAAAAAATATATATATATATTTATTTATTATATAAAAATTCAGCCCGAATTGTTCATTCTGACGAAGGTCAAGCTTTTTACTCCACCTTAAACCTACAGTTTAACATGGAATCCGAACCACTCCCCATCAGCAGCCCAGCGTCTTAACCACTAGGCCACCTAGGGTACCCAATTATCTACCAACCTATATATATATATATATATATATATATATATATATATATACTAGTGATGTAGCGGATGTCATTTTTTTCACATCCGTGGATGCGGATGAGGATGTTTGATTTCAACATCCGCGGATGCGGATGCGGATGCGGATGTCTACATTTTCGTTATTTTTAGGATATATTCGAGATTTGTTGTGTTTAACGTATATAATAAGTTATTATATAGAGAGAGCTGTAGCTATAATGTAGTATAATTGATTAATTGTACAATAATTGCTGTACTTTTCTCTGAACATATAAAATAATATCAAGCATCTAACTAATATAGAAATCAATTAGTGAATTCGTCTGCAAATAAATTCGTTATATTTTGTTGAGTTTCAGCCACAATTAGAAACCATAATTGTGTTACCAGGATGCGGGACGTGAACCCAACTCAAATGCACCCCACCGACCTCTTTCCCCAACCTCCACCCTTATAGAAAGAGATCTTTAATTAGCTTGATAACTATTTATATTAAGTTTAAAGTTTTATTAGGCATATTTATAAATGAGTAATTAAAATAAAGTAAACTAAGATGTTCATCGTTTAATGTTCAAACTTAATTATAGGAAGGTTATGCTTAAGGAACATTAATTTTTCTGCCTTTTCTGCTGCCAGTCTGTTTCTCTTTTCATCATATATTAATCCAGCACTGCTAAATAATCTCTCGCTTGGTACGTTTGTTGGAGGACAGGCTAAATGTTTCCTTGCAAGTTTACTCAAGTATGGATAGATATTCTGCGTATTTTTCCACCAACTAATAGGATTGTCACATGCAGCCAGGCGTTTTTCTTGGTGATAGCTCTCGATCATTTTTACTACATCTTTTGACATCGCGTAGGTCTCGTCATTGCTGCTTGACTCAAGAAACTGAGAGACAGATTCTGTGATAGATTTGCTTGTTGAAGGTGTTGGTTCTGTCACTGAAACTTTTATTCTTTTGGTTGGTGGCGAAGCGACAGATTCAAGAGATTGAAGCTCTTCAACTGCTTTGCCAAGTGATGATTTAACTCGTTCTAATGTACTAGGTGAAAATAACTTAGCTTTGTAACGTGGATCTAAGTAGGTTGCAAGAGAGTAACTTCATACAAGAACAGCCTCTCGTCTTGTCGCTTGCATCACTTTTGCGCACAATGAATTAGTTCTATTAATATAGTAGAATTTGATAATTTCCGCTTATTAATGACATTTTATCTCAACGGTCCACATCCGCACGACATCCGCAGTCCAAAGTGCGGATGCGGGTGCGGATGCGGATGCGAGAAAATGTGCGGATGTTCCGCGGATGCGGATGCGGATGCGGATGTGACCTACATCACTAATATATACCTATACATATATATTTTATTTTTACAAATTTATATATGAAATATTACTAAACACTTTGTACGATATATGGCTGCAAACAGGGCGCTTTTAACAATTCTGAAAGCCGGGGAACAAAGCAAAGATGGAGTCTTCCCCGCTTCAAGACAAGAATAAACAATTGTATAAACAAATAGAGAACCGTACATCAAGAACATAATGAAAACACCTTCTTTCTGGCATTCTCAGAGGCAAAATTATTATATTTCACTAAACTTTGTTATATTCGACACCTGTATGAATAACGTATAAAATGACGAATAGGAAATAACGAGTATAAAATTACGAACAGGAAATAACGAGTATAAAATTACGAATAGGAAATAACGAGTATAAAATTTTGCGATTAAACTGAAGTAATGATAAAGTTTATTACGATTTTAGAAATTAGGACGATTTTCATACGAAAGAAAGAGTTTTAAATTATGAATATAGGATTACGATTGGAATCCGGTTCAAACAATAATTCTCGGCATATTGAGGATCGTCGTACCTCTGACAAGCTCATTTCGATTCACAAATAATATGTGTTGGTTTTTTTAAGAAATTTCTTTTAAAAATAAAATTATAATTGAGGTTTTTTGAGCAATTCTTGAAATTTTTTAGTAACATTTCGTAATACTTAAATATTTAAGTTACTCGTATATGGTATTTAGTTATTAAGACAAGTGGGGAAATGATTTTCCTCCATAATTCAGATCAGTAGAAAAAGCAACCCTCGTTGCAAGGACGACTTATCTTTGGTTTAAATTTGGAATTATGAAACATGTGACGAGATCAGTGGATATTGGCAAATCCACAACTTTTTGGTATAAAAAATAAACCTGTCGGAAAACCTGGACATTGTGTTAGCTCATACTTCACCTAATGATACAGAATTTGTACATCACAGAATGCTTTCACACTTCCGATGGTTATAATCATAAAATTACCTAAACTAACAAAAGACGATTCATCTTTCAAGGTTCATAATACCTTCTAAGAGATATTTGCCATATTATTTTATTGTTTCAAATATTGTGACAATTGTTTGAGATTCATATTTAACGTCGTTATATACACCATTTTCATAGTTTTTATGCAGTGTATATATCAACACGTATAATATCTGTATATATCATGTATATGTTACGTCCGAGTAGAATGGTCGCAAAATGGTAGAGTGCATATGCAATTGCAATGTTAATCGAATGAGTGCCAGTGACATCCACCCCACCCCATTTGTTGCAAGGTGCCAACCTCCTACCCCCCAGGGTGTCAAGAAAAAGAAAAAAGGGGGAATTCCCCCAGTTGCAACATGCTGGGAGAGTCCACCTAACCTAAGAGAGAGAAGAGATTTTGGGGGGGGAAGGTGGGACAGTCTAACCACCGAAAGGGGTATATCTAGCTTAGGAAGGTAAAAAAGAAAGAGAAAGAAGAAGGAAGAGAGAGAGAGAGAGAAATAGAGAGAGAGAGAGCATCCTACGTCTGCAAGACACAGACTCATAATGGGTGCTCATGGTAGCATCACTTGGCTTGGTATAGTGTATTCATATATGTATTTGTTGAAGGTGCATTGTTTATATATATATTCCCATCTCCCCAGTTATTCCTTAATATCGTTTATTTATATATACAGTATATATATATATATATATATATATATATATATATGTAAAAAGTGAACAATGAACAATTCCTACACCATCACTATATGAATTCATTGTCCATTTTTACATAAGAAACCAAAAATCACATAAGCGAGTTTTGGATAGAATTTCGATTTGTACGTCTTTATTCATTCCTGTATTTTTCTAATTCATCTTTCTAATAATGACTTATACACTATGACGTCACAAAATAACTTTATTCTCTTTACGTTTCCCACTCTGTGTCTCTAATTCGTTCTTGTAAATCTTCCTAACAATGATTTGTTCTATACGTAAAAATTCAATAACTATGACGTCACATTTTCCCGTCATTTATTTCCCTAAGGACTAAACACTCTATAGAAGTCATTATTTATATGTTATGTAGCATAAACATTATTATTGAACCATACTCATTCTTACATTCATGTTCTTTCTTGACCGCTATCCTTTATTAATTTTATTACTTATTCATTCATCTACCTATTGTCTACTTATGCCCTATCAACTTATCAGTCTATGTTTACTCGTGTCAATCATGAAATGCAAAACTTTCGCAGTTCGTTCGAGAACGCGAAAAAACGTTCTCGTATTATTTTTTTCATTTTTATTTTTAATTATATGACCTCCCGAGTTGAACTCAAAAATGCTGAGTTAAGAAGTTATAAAATTCCACTCACGACAGCAGATTCGAGCGCCTCAAAGATCAGATGCCTCCGTCCGCTCTGATTTCAAATTCATAACATTATAACATATTATTTCGTAAATAAATTATCTCGTAAGTGCCATGTACTTTGTATTATATTTCTAACATCTTAATTGTCTATTAATATGAAACACTGTAAAAACGAAAAGTTATAGTAACTGTTTAATTGTAATTAACTGTAATACTTTAAATTAATAATAACTTGTAATGTACTTCAGTGAAACTGTAATTAAATGTAATGATTTAATTTATCATGTAAGAATGTACTTTAAAATGGAAGTGTAATTAAACAACAAGTGAATGTGAATTAATTGGTAATTGTAATCGTAATTATAATGAACGAAAATTAATACGTACTCAGTCATGTACTCAAAATTGTGCTTATGTGCTATTACGAAATGATATTGCCGTCAAAAATGTAGAATCGGCGATACTGTTGTTCTTTTTTATTTATATTTTTTTTCTGTTGTTTTTAGTTGAAATCTTTCAAAAACATCTGATTGTGTTTAAAAAGGGGGGAAACTTAACCTTCGATTGTCTCCCCCAAACATTTAGACTATATTATACTCTACTTGTAAAATTACTTCACTTCAGATTAGCACTTCATCGTTGCACTTCATCATTGTACTTCATCATTGTACTTCAGATTAGCACTTCATCGTTGCATTTCATCATTGTACTTCATCATTGTACTTCAGATTAGCACCTCATTAGGAGGGGGCAGAGGCCCCTTGCCTTCTTAATATTTTTAGATTCCGGCCTGACCCATGGTCGAAAGAGGACGAACCTCTACCCTTGTAAATTCAGAGTACTAACTGTAATTTTTAAGAAGTAAACCACAATAAAAGAAGTTTTTATCTTTTTCCTTCGAGCCGTACTCTCTTCAGGAACTCAGTCAGTAAGTCGCCAAGTTATAAAAGAGAAAAGTCGATAATTTTAGTATAAGAGAAAAGATCAGAGAATTATAAAAAGAGAAGAATTAATAAGCGAGAGAAAAGAATTAGAAAGAATTATAGAAAAGTATAAAGAAGAAACATCCGTTGCTTGCCTCCGAACCAGAACCCCCCCGTCGAATCCGAACCGACTCAGGGCCATAAAGGGGGGGTTAACATATATATATATATATATATATACAACCCAAATAATTAAATAAAACACCATTACATCATTCTGTTTCATTAACCCTTTAAGCCCTGAATTTTTTGTAGGGTTGTTATAAATGCGTGTATTTGAAACGTTAGCAATTTGTACTGTTCGTCCTTAAAGGGTTAAAGGAATTAAGGGAAATATATAGGTAATAAATATACATTCAAAAATAATATACATAAAAAATACACACAGTAAACTATATATATAAATATATACATTCTTAAATATTAATATTAGTATAGGAGAAATCTATATACATATTTAATATATGTATAAGCAAATACAGAATTATATATATATCAACAGCAAAACTTGCATATAAAATAAAAAATAATAATAGTACAGGATAAAACTATATACCATTTAATATATGTACAAGCAAATACACACTTTTATATATATATATATATATATATATAAACAGCAAAACTTACGTAAAATCAAAAATAATAATAGCACAGGCTAAAGCTATATATATATATCAATTTAATATATGTAAGAGCAAATACATACTTATTTATAAAAACTTAAAATAATATATATCAACATACATACACTTTATGTTCTACTGCATTTAACTGAAATACTAGCTCGTGATCGAGTCTACCGTTACATCATTGCTGCTTTGTATTATGCAATAAATAAGATTTAGCATTATTTCACCACTCAAGTGTGCGGGTACCTATACTCGATGTAATGGGCCTTCAATTCGTTCAATACTATTTTTGTGCCCACTTTACAATTGGTTGGCAAGTTATCTTTAAACACGGACAGAATACAATCAAAAGCACGCACAAAGAGGGCATCGATAAACGCAAATTTTTTTTTTGTGCGTGTTATTCTTGTCTTGTTCTTTTTGAGGTTTATTATTATGCACTCATAAAAGGTTTGCCTTTGCATATCGCATTTTTCAGACAAGTCCATGATATTTGTAGGGAACGCCTTTTTGTTTAAACAGCAAATTTTGCACAATACACATTTTATAAGATGGTCGCCGTTTTATTATTACTGTGAAATATTTTCACACAACGCAAATTTTAAATTAGCCAAAATGTTTTTGCGTTAGTTAGACCGAGAAGAGGCGTGACGCTCGATGAACCTTAGAAGTCTTGACGAACAAGCTCCGAAAAGCGTCACGCGGACATAAAGCTAACTCAGTTGAACAACCTTTTCTCCAAATAAATTTTGCTTTAAGCTTTTTGCAGTAGGCGAATTTGTTCGATGCTTACATTAAATTACTCTCGACGACGTCCTCTATATTTTGGTTTTTAAATTTTTGAGGCCCTATTTTATAAATAACAAATAATCTGCTCAAGTCTTTGACAATCAATTAAAAAGATACTTAATCAACATCTCAACCCTCCAACTGTCGTCCAATTGCTTTGATTTCTTTTCTTTCTAAAGTTTTTTAATCTATCCTTAATAGGAAGATTCTTAAACACCTGTCAGTAGGATGGGTTAAAAATGGACGCGTGCAATGCAATGTTGCAAATGTTGATCAATGTTGTAAATGGGAGGGGAAATGTTGCAAATTAATATGCAGCAAAGTGGGGAGGGGTGTTGAAAAGAGAGAGGGGATGCTGCAAGGGGTTATTGCAACAAGGGGGAGGGGTTATCCTCCAAATTGCAATGAAGGGGAGAGGGAGCTTTGGGGAAGAAAGGAGGATGAACTCCACCCAAAGGGGTAACCTTAACCTAAGAGAGAGAGAGAGAGAGTGAGAGAAAAGCGGAGGAGGAGGGTCTTTGGGGGAGGTGGGATGTCCTCACCCCCAAAGGGAAAAACTAACCGAAGCCATAACCTAAGAAGGAGAGAGAGGGTTTTTCATCCATTGGAGTCAGCCGCACAATGAGAGTCCAGAGGATCCGCATCTTTTATATAGAGGTTTTGGAGTTGCCAGATACCACTTTTTATTATATGGAGGGGTTATTTATTTATTTATATCAGGAGATTTGCCAGAGAGCACTATTTATTTATTTATTTACTTATATATAGATGAGTTGCCAGAGACCATTATTTATTTATATATAGATGAGTTGCCAGCTAACACCATTCTGTTTATTTAGTTATATATAGAGGAGTTGCGAGATACCTCTATATAATTTAATTATGTTCAGGTGTACCTTATTATTGTTGAGTTGCCAGATTGCGCTATTTATTTAAAACATATTCTTGACAGTTCGTCTAGAAGCCTTACGCAGCCAGTCGGTTTAGAAGGCGTAACCACTCAACACATTTAATTAAATAATATCGTTAATATATAAAACCAAAAGCATTAAATACAGTAAAACACCATTACATCATTCTGTTTATTTAGACGAATTATTGGAATCAATTTTGAAATATAAAGAAAATAAATATACAATCGTTCATTCAATGCAAACGAGAAATATATGCAATAAAAATAATAATAGTATAAGAAATACGACCGATGAACATATGTACAATCAAAACATAGTAATAGTATAAGAAATACGAACGAAGAATATATATATATATATATATATATATATATATATATATATATATATATATACACATTCAAAAAATAATAGTATAAAAAATATGAACGAGGAATATATATATATATATATATATATATATAATCAAAAAATAAAATATAAAATAATAATATAAGAAATACGAAACGATGGAGTATAACCATCAATATAATAGTACAGTAGAAATCTGTATATACACACAATTATATTAAATAACTAAATATATTGTAAATAAATATACATCAAAATACATACACTTTATGTTGTACTTCGCTCAACTAAAACACTAAACTCACACGTAATCGAGTCTACAATCACATCATTATTGCTTTGCACTACGCAGTAAATATGATTTAGCAATATTTCACCGCTAAAGTTATAGGGATACGTATAATTGATGTAAATGGTCTTCATATCGTTCAATACTATTTTTCTGCCAACTTTACAATTTGGTTGGTAAGTTATCTTTAAACACGGCTAGAATACATTCAAAAGCACGCACAAAGAGGTCATCGTTAGCCACAACATCGTTATTAAATTCAAGTTTCTAAACACTCCTTTCCAATCGAGGGTTTATTCTTACCGATCGGAGCTTTTCAATCGTGAACTCATCTTCACAATGCACAGCGGCAGTTGAAATATTCTTCTAAGTCTTAACGACAGCTGCTCATTATATAAAGAAAGTTCATCAGGGTGAACAGTGAAGGTGAGCTCTACCCTGTACCGCTCAAGTCCTTTGTACCAAAGTTAATAATATTTCGAAGAGTCTAAACCTTTTAAATAAGCATCCAGTTCCAGACCATTCTCGCCTTGTTCAGTCCTACACTCGGTAAACCCGTCGAGCAGAGCGGTGTATGCGTATTCAAGAACGGTACCAAAATAAACCATATCCGCAAAACGTGCGTCTAAAAGAGACTTCAGTTTGTGGAAACGGACGATTTCAAACATTCTTTCGAGGATGAAACGGTTTCGCGTGAGGACAAGAACGTTATTATCAGACGCATTCTTCCACATCAATCGTATATCAATGCATGGCTGATCGCTATTTATACACAACGTACAAACAATGGCATATGAGGGGTATCACTAATCTGCTCTCTTCTTGTACCTACACCTGCAGGTATTTTATAACAATCCTCACTCCACTTCTCAACTATCACGAAGACTGTTCATCTCCTCAACACTTAAATAAAGAACATCCTGTTTACCAGAGTTTGTCTACAAGTCGTTTCAAGTACATCGTTAATGGTTCCGGTTTTACGCCTGAACATGCGCAATAACTTCGTCACGAACACAACGTTCACGAAATTGAGAATGCTTCTCAAAGGCAGTTTCATCGTATTCGAGGAGTGCACGTCCACTCGGTTCAAACTCTGAGATGACTATCAGACTAAGGTGGTCGGATCGGCTCGACGGGAGCTGTAAGTCACACCATAAGCTGATGAATCGTGTCCGGCGATTTTCCAACGTGAATACTTGTATCCCATTATAATGAGTAGGTATTTTGAGAAATTTTCCGATATATGAAGCAATACCGGTTTTAAAGTTTCATCACTCCCACTTCCCAGGATGCGCACCAGACATTTTCGTTCAGTGGGATTTTCAAGAACTAAACATTTTATTCCCACTCCGGCGCACTATTTAAGAGAAACTTATGACCATATTTTTCCTTTTTGCTTAGCAGACGATACTCGTCTCTAAATTCTGTTAAAATTCACGCAGGCCTTTAGCTACAACCTCATTGCAAATCTCGTCATGATATATATTAATGTAGTGGTAAAAATACTTCAGATTCTCCATTATGGCAAGATTTATATTTTCAGTCGTAGGGTAAGAGTACTCGGTATGATGCACCATGACAAAATATCGCTTGTCAACCACTCATCAACAGGACTCACTAACCATAACCGTTGCTTCTCTTCTACACGTGTTGTTTCTTCCACTTCACGGTATATTCAACCTTTTATAGTGTTTAGTCCCTTACAACAGTCTTATTTTATTCCCACGACATACTACAACATACATCAAGCTTCACATGGTTCAATGTAGCCTTAAAAGTATCAAAGGAGGGTGGAATAGGGAGCCATTCATTATCCACCATATGTTCACACTTTGCTGAATACCACTTCATAAACGTCGAACACGCAATATTAAAGGTAGCCATTACTATTTTTGGTCTACGTGGGAAAATACACGTCTGAGAACCAGAGCTTGCAGCGGTCAACTGAGCACGCAGGGAAGAGATATGCCCAGGTAGCAGCAGGAGTCACGTGGCAGATCATACAGGGGGCGGAGCTTAGAACGTTCTCCTGTACACACACACACACACACACACAAAGGAGAAGTGAAACGCTAATTGAAACACGATATATTTAATAAACGAATTATTGAAGGTAATATATATATATTTACAAATACGTGTAATAAATAAACATATCGTTATCAATACACATACATAACAATCAAAGATTATGGCATCCAAAGGGTACGTTATCATAGGTAACTGGCACCTGGTAACGTTTCCTATATGTTTTACGGCACACCTTCGTACCCCTCAGTTCCTTCACGCCGTTCAAAGTTAACGACCCGCTGATTCGTATTGTTGAGCGTGATACTCTTAGCTTTCACGATATATTTCATATCCTCCCCCACCCTCACCCTTATCCCATAAGTTTTTGGTCCTGTTGAGACAAAAGTGTCGGGGTATGTGATGTCTCCATACTCATCCTTGATCTCATCAGTCAACTCCCCGAGGAATTCACCAATAGGAGGCATGTATTCACTCTCCCTCGCTGTGAATATCACGCTATCTGGATCGGCGTACAGAACCCTCCGTCCAAGAGAATGCAATGGACGCCAAAGTTTGATGCGTGAGTATGAGGTTGTGAAGTTGGCTACAGGTATGTTTGTAACCCGTGAGGTATCTGTGGTCAATTCGGTAATGTTATACTTTATTATGTAATTATTACCTACATTCACGATCTCCATGACCTCTTTATCGGGAGCGTTGGCATAATTCCAGACTTCACTATAACTTTGTGCAAAATGAACGTTCCTCTTGCCAGTATTCTGTACAAATTTTCTCCAAAGACGTTTAGACACAACTTTTCACTAAAGCCCTTGCCTGGGTTCTTTAGAATTTAGGAACGGTCAAGTTGTATCCCTTCACCTTATCCTTGAAAAAAGTGTTTATATATGGCGTGAAAAACTTGGATAGCTTCTGAAACCTCCACACCTCATATATCTTCAATATTCTGTAGCCATGGCAAACGGCTAGGTCCAGCTCAGGGCTTGTATATACACATCTGATCTTACGCTGGTTGGTTGTGTGATTACAATCTCCATTGTTCTACTTTGCGCACTTCACGCACAGGGGAAACATGAGCTTGTTGTCTATAACGAACGGGCAAGTTCGGCATCCATAAATTGCGAGCGGGGGAGCACGTCTACGAAAGAAAGACCGATATAATACTTCTTCAAATTTGTTGAGAAAATCTCGATGGGTGGCAGGTGAGGTCCCACCAGTTTTTCAGGTGCACCGACGTGGTACGGATTGCTCTTCATCACATCGGGATATAAAGAACAGAAGTCATAGTAATGGAGTTTCACTCCGTCCATAGGCGGAAAGTATAGCTTGAAGGGATTTATACGCCCTCCGAAAGAGATATCACCGCATTTGAGAGGATCCAGCACCATTGAACGCTTGATCGTGTATATATTTTCGCAGTACTGCCCATCTGTTTCCATCCGTGCATCATACTCATGCTCCCACAAGACCTTGTGAGTGAAGTGGGCGCCAATAAGCTGATCGCGGGCACGGGTCCATGCAAGACTGTCGGCAGGAGATCTACCGTGGATATCTCCTACGATTTCACACTGAGGACGTGGGCATCCGTGCCACCAGCAGCCATTAAAGGAGTACACAGTCTCCTCACCAGTGGCACAGTATTCGCTTAAACCATTAACCGAAAAAACACGACCATTATCCTTAATCGGTACTTTCCCCGTGTTGCGGGCAAGCTTTATGTATACACCTGTCTCCTGCTGTATATGTATGAGCCAGTAAATAGCCTTGTGCCCATAACTGTGGGGATTGATTTCTGAATGACGGCTAAGGAGTCTTTGGCCATGAAATTGTTCTTGAACACCGTAAAGCACACTGAGGCAAGCGTGGTTGCGACTTGCAACGGATCGCATTTGAAACGGTCTATGTACATCCTTCTAAAGGCCTGGAACTATACTCTAAGCACCCGCACATCATTCACGCAATAACGCTCACATTCATCAGCTATATTGTAAGGATTAGATTCATTAAAACTGTTGTAGTAGCGGTCAAATTCTTCACGTTCACCTGTACTCATACATTCATAGTTAAAGTAATGTTTGGGTGGAGGTAGTCCTTCGAAATATTCTTTTGAAACTTCGGCGGCTACGCCTATGACCTTAAGTAGCTTTGCTAGTTTACAAGGTGTGAATAATAAAGTATCTTTAAACTGTACATTACCTTTTATTTGCATCTGTATAAGTTGTTCCCTCTTTTCAAGAGATCACCTGTAACTATCTCAGATTACTCATGCTAAAGCAACTCTTTATAAAGGAACTGTGTGTCAGATTTTGCCCCGTTATGGGCAAGAATAAACACATTCATTTTTTGAAATTGTCCGCTAACTTGATAAAATAGGATACAAAGTGTTTCAGGGGACTGTCGTGTGCGTTTTAAAAACGTTTGTCCGTTTACCACATTTGTGACACTCATCACAATCGACATCCATGCACTCATCAAAGATAGTCTGGATTAAAGTAGATATGGAATGACCTCTTTCATTTCAGCGTCCGTATATGTTTATATATCGTAGTACACACTTATACAAGGTCTATTTTTTGGCTTAGCGTTTTTCACATAACATACATGCTTTACTCCAACCGCCTTATATATGTCATGGCATGTAGAACAGTGAATTTCATCACATTTATGCTTGAAATTCCCCCATTTATCCATCATATGAAACTTACCACTTTCACAGATTCTCATTTTCTTGCACGTGCCAATTGACGTATGGAGCTCAAAACAGTTATTATTGAAAAATGTGCATCTGAATACATCACATTCCCTCTTCTCAGCTTCAACCACACGGCTTTCACATTTGGAACTTTTACACCGCTCACATACCATGTGGCTATCATTACAATGTTTCACTATATCTTCCGCAAACTCGAGACATCCCTTACACAAATCACGATGCCTTCCATATTTTCGACTTTTATCATAACTCGCGTAAGTGGCGAGGGCTATTATGAAGCTAAAGACGAAAGTAGTATAAAGGACAAATTTAAAAATTCTTAAAAGAAGGTATATGAATATTTGGACGCTTGCATACAGATTTCACATTCCGGAAGTTACTTGTGAATGGTGATGATATGAAAAAAATAGCTCCGCACGAATCCTGAGATGTTTAAATCTGGGAGCTGATCAAGTGGGAGCAAAACCCGTTGTGATTCATTTTATGGAGACACCTCCGCGTACGGCGAGTGAAATTAAGTTCGCCTAAACAAGTAGAAATTGAGAAAAACTTACTACATGCTGCAGTAAAATTCCCAATTAATAGAGCACAGATCAAATTATACACGGTGCCAGCAGGGTTGGCCTCGAAACAGATAGAAAACATCGCCCTGGTAGTTCTACCTAAAAGGATATTAATTGGAATGCAGGACCATGCTTCGGTGAATGGAAAATATTAAAAGAGTGCCTTTAATTTCGAGAATTTCGGCCTTAAAAATATAACTATACATTAATGGCGTTGCGTTGGGCAGGGCGATGGATATGGATTATTCATCAGACGCTGTGTTCTCGCTTTGCGCGAGAGCATATAGTAATCTGGCCCATATTGCAGGTGCTTGTGATGAGTTCGGGTTTGGGGTAACGCAGAAAGAATTCATCGATCAATTTAACCTTTATCCGTTTGACATCACACCTAACTTATCTGCTAGTGTAAATACACGCTTATGTCCACAACACAGTGGAATTCGCGAGGCCGATAGACGTGCCTATTAGTGTACTAGTATACCTCGAATCACAAGCCCTAATAGAAGTTGACAGATTTAGGAACGTTGTTACTGACGTTTGCGAAGAATGAAACATTGAAATTGCCAACTACGAGAGATTGCGGTAGTCTTATTGTGTACACAGATGTTCTTGGTAGTGAATGCATTCATTGGTTTGCAATCTATTTTAAAAATATTTACCGCATGTACTATTTTGATTCACTCGGGTCTCAGCCCTGGAGTGACTCTGTTATTGTAAAATTTCTCGAGCAGTTGCATATCCTCGAAGTTGTATGGAATCCCTTCCGACTAAAAGGATATTTTAATAATACTTTCGGGATATATTGCCTTTCATTTCTCATGCATATGTCATGCGGTAAGGAATTTATAAATTTTAAAAAATTATTCGACCCGTGTCACACTCAACGAAACAAAGAAATAGTATGCAGACAGATAAAAAACGGTTTCCGATTGTGCGCACTCGTTATATGGTATGATGTTTTGTTCGTATATGTATAAAATTGCATCCAGTAATATTAGTTTGTGTATTCTTTAGCTTATTTAATGGAAATTAATTGGTTATTGTACTAAAAACACGATTTCTTTCATTGGTAAATTGATGAAAATACAGTGCTCTTTCTTACCCGAGAAAAAGCTCGAAACATAAGAAAAAGAAAAAACTTACATTATTTGGTTAATGATGTGGCATTCGTTGGGTTGACTCTGCGGTAAAACTTCTAACTCCGTATTCAGGTCTACGACATGCCTTTCTTCAAAACGAAAATATTGTATAACACGATTCAAATTCTCATCGGACCTTTAAAGGAGAAAGACTAATTAATTTGATAAGTTCATACTGAATCATTTTTAATAAAAACCCAATTGCTTAAAACATATGCAGCGTAAACTTATAGGAAGATATCATCGAACCGCTCAGAAAGTTCCGTTTAGAGAAAATGCCGAATAACATGTAATTTATTATGGAATTTATAAAATTATTTAAAAGTTCCAAAGGATTGCTATAAAAAAATTCAACGAATTTGATCAAAACATAACTTTAGCATAATATTAATTGCAAAGTAATTTATAATTACGGATACTTATTATTTTAATGAAGCATTTTACAATAAAATGTAGTGAGATGAATTACTACAACCCGCCATATATATATATATATATATATATATTATATATATATATATGATGAAACAATCCAGAACATTGCTCTTTCTCCTCATGACAAGCACACTAAAATAAATAACAAGTTCGCGAATAAATGGCTACAAAAAATAAAATTACAGGCACATAAATGCTTAGATTTCTACGGCAGTCACTTGCTTCGGATCGTAAGGAGCGTCATTGCAAATATCATCAAAGGTTTGCGTTGGAAATAATCCGTCCCGATCGGTTGCGTTAAAAAGATTAATTGTAGACAACGCGACAGTGTCTCCATCTTCATATAAATCCGGTAAACTGTAAAGTTCTTGTGAATGACTCATGACGGACGGAAGGTTTATTCACTGGTGAAAATAACTGTTGTGACTTCCAGCTGAAAATATTTCCTTTTATATGCCTGACTCCCAAGCACCAGCTCAGAAGACTTATAGGCAGTTCGTAAGTTTGTTGATTGGTTGTCAATGTAACTGGGCAGGGCTATGTTAAATTTGTGTACAATCCGTAACACTGATATAACGGACCCACGCTTTGGAAGTCCTGATTGGTCGCCTTCACGACTAATGGTGTCATTATCGTTTTATTCTCTCCGTACATTTAATGATCACATCTTAAGGTGTATAAGTGTAGTGCTCACTTGCACGCTCCGTCACGACAATATTTTGCATTAATATTTGAGTACATAATACTCTCATCTTTCTTATTTTGGAACCCAACCCTTCATGCAATATCCCCTCCACCTTTGTAACATCCCCCCTTTGCAACACCCCTCCCCCCTTTGCATATATAAAAGGAGTTTAACCTATTGTAGCTTCCGCCTGAATTATTCATTCTGACGAAGTTCAAGCTTTTCACTCCACCTTAGACCTACAGTTTAACGTGGAATCCGAACTACGCCCCACCAGTAGCCCAGCGTCTTAATCACTAGGCTACCCATGGTACCCATTTATCTACCAACCTCATTTTTATTGTGTGGAAGGATGAACAGCTGGGTTTTGCTAGGCTCCGGTTGCCGTCACCGTGTCTCGAACCCGGGCCGATGGATTCGTAGTTAGCGACGCTAACCACTACACCACCGAGGCGTATTCATATTTATATTAAAGAAACTATAAATATTTTTGCTTTTCTTTTTGTTCCTCTTTTATATTTTTTTTTAAATTTGCTGTAACTACGACCATCATAAACCAACTCGGTGAATGAGTTCCGCTATACTTATGAAAAATTGAAGCTTTGAATATTATATCTATATAGAATAAACAAGGCTTTCTTTCTGTATATATATATTATGTGTGTGTGTGTGTGTGTGTGTGTGTGTGTGTGTGTGTGTGTGTGAGTGTAGCTTATCGATGCTTATTTAAATTGAAAACTTAAATTATTTTTTTTTAGATTTTGTAGGCAGACGTTTATAGCATGATAATACGGTGGAAAAACATACACGTTATCCTATGAGAATATTTATATTGTTTTTTTTAGTATTCTCAAATCAAAGACTGACTGTAAAGAGAGGCAGAGCGAGAGATCGTGGGTGGTCCCCGCTGCTATATAGGTCAAGCGGTTTCCAATGTCCCCGTTATAGTAACCTGCGGCAAAACACCTGTGGACCTTACGCGTACCTGCCTCCGATCCTTCTCGTCTCAACATAATGTGAAAATGAATATTATTCTATGAGAATAATTATAATTGTTTATTACCAAATTCAATATACAGTTTAGTATATCTACTGCTTATTATTAAACCTGTTTTCATATGGGAAATTTAATATAAATGTGTGTATATATAGATTTCTCAAATCAAAAGAATGAATATTAAGATGGATGAAAAAATTGTATGGATGAAAAAATTGTACGGAAATGAGAACCGCAGCTTATATACAGTGGTTTGACAGAAGTAAATAGACACCTCTCTCTCTCTCTCATAAAAAAATATAGAAGGTATATAGAAAGAAAAGGCATAAGTAAATAAACACTTTCGGAGAAAGTAGTTAAAATAATTATTGTTTTCTGATATATATATATATATATATATATATATATATATATATATATATATATAAATATATATATATATAGAGTGTACTGTTATTTTGCTTGCATTTTTCTTTTATTGTTAATTAAATATACTAGCATGAAAGTAAGAGTTAATGTTAATTGAAAACAAATGAACAAAGAACTGCTATTCCGCAATTACTTTGATTTTGCGGAATTTTCTTTATAAAAAAAATATAGAAGGTAATAGAAAGGATTGGCAAAAGTAAATAGACATTGTCAGAGAAGTTAGTTAAAATAATTATTGTTTTTCTTTTATATATAAAAAGTGTGTACTGTTATTTTTGCTTGCATTTTTCTTTTATTGTTAATTAAATAAATAATGTGTTTTAATTAGTTCTTTTGCTGTGCAAACTAAGAAGAACGTCTTCCTCTCTCTTGCCTTTAATAAATAAATAAATAATGTAAATGGTACTGCTTTGTAACCCTTCATATAATTAAATTATATAGGCGTGTCTGGAAACCCATCTATATGTAAATAATTTAAAAAATAGTGCTTTCTGGCAACTCTCCTTATATAAATAACTAAATAAATGGCATCCCCTCCATATAATAAAAAGTGGTATCTGGCAACTCCAACCCTCTATGTAACAGCTGCGGATCCCCTAGACGCTCATTATGCGACGAACTCCGGTGGAATAAAGAACTCTCCTCCTTCTTAGGTTAAGGCTTAGGTTAGGGTTTCCCTTTGGGGGTGAGGACATCCCACCTTCTCCCCAAAAGACCCTCTCCTTCTCCTTTCTCTCCCTCTCTTAAGTTAAGGTTACCCCTTTGGGGGGAGGTCATCCTCCCTTCTCCCCCTAAATCCCCCTCCCCCCTTCATTCCAATTTGGGGGATAACCCTACCTCATTGTTGCAGGGCCCCTCCCCCTTTGCAGCATCCCCATCTCCCTTTTCAACAACCCTTGCACCGTTTGCTGCATATCGCCCTTCCAACATCCCCCTCCCCCTTTGCAAGATTTATCAACATTTGTAACATGGCATTGCACTCGTCCATTTTGCGCCCATGCTACTCCTCTCTTCTCACAACCTTCTTTCAGGTCGTCAATATGGGTTCCTCAAGGGACGCCCCCGCACCCCCTCCTCCCATAGAAGAAGAGAGCCAAAATCAAGGTCCAGGGTTTTAGAGATTAGACACAAAGCGTTTGAAAGATTGGAGGTCATACACAGGGGTAAAGATGGATTGAGGAAGATTGTTCCAGAGTTTACCAGTTGAGTAGATGAAAGATTGAAAATACCGATTAACACTTGTGTTAGGGTTGAACAGAAAAGGAATGAGAATGTGTAGAAAGTCTGGTGTTGCATGTTTTCTTAAAGAAGGAGGCATGCAGTTAGAGTTCAGAAGAGCAATGTCTGTTATAATAGCGATAGTAAAGAGAGAGTGAGGCAATATTGCGGCAAAGATTGAAGACAGTTAGTAAGAGACTGGGAATTGATGAGACGAAAAGCCTTTGATTCAACTCAGTCAAGTACGGCCGTGTGGGTTGAGCCACCCCATACATGAGAAGAATACTCCATACAGGGCCGGATAAGACAGCAACTGAAAGGGGGTTTAGAAACTTTGACAGGCAGCACAGCACACCTAACTCCCCGAGAAGCTGTTTTAGAAAGAGCGTATATGTGATCTTTTTAGGAAAGATCACGAGAAAAGGAAACGCCAAGAATGTTAAAAGAAGAGGAAACATTCAGTTGTGTGTTGTTGAAGGTAAAGGGATAGTCGTGTGGAAGATTGTGACGACTAGACAGATAGAGAAACTGAATTTTTGAGGCATTGAAAGCCACAAGGTCTTCTCTGCCTCAATCAGAGATATCAGAACGCTCAGAGGTCAGTTGCTCCATAGCCGCCCGACGCGTATCATGGAGTGACTGTTGAGAGGGACATAGATCTACCAGAAAGGAAATTAGAGATGAAGACACAGATAGAAGGATAGAAACCGAAGGAGGGCAGTTTCGAAATTAAAAATTTGTGCCACACTCCATCAAGAGCTTTCGATATGTCTAGCGAATAGCAAAAGTTTCACCGAAATCCCGAAAGAAGGATGACCAAGAGTCAGAGAGAGATGCAAGAATATCGCCGCATTCGCCCTTGGCCCCTCATTCCTGCATAAAAACATCTTTTGTGACATATCCCTTGTATTACACTAGAAAAAGAAGTAAGATACGTTGCATGTCCATTCTAGGGTTATATTTTTCTACATATTCGTAATGAATTTAGTAAATTTTTAAATAATTATTACCTTCAAATTAAATTTAGATTTCCCCTTATTAACCCCTTGGAAATTTAAAATTTCTTTACATTTAAAGATAGACTCTCACAGAATATATGTCCAAATTTTATTTTGCAATATACGTGCGATAACTGCAAGGCCACATATATTGGGCACGCTTAGTTTCACTTTAGATGCATTTATCCCAACATTTGGGTTTATTTGTTAGAACAAACCGTCTCCTGGTGAAGCCACCTTATTCATCCATTACAAATCTTAGTGTTGAACATGACACCCCGCTCCTCAAAAATAAATTTGAAACTCTGTCATGCGATATTAATCCTACGGGCTTCAGGATTTTAGAATTTTATTACACATTTTTAGAATTAAATCAACAATAAATGACAGTAACTCGTCCTTCATTATGAGTTTATTTTAACCAACTAATGTACCCATTATTTTGGGAGATGTCTACTCTTCCTCTTCGTATTACTTTGTAAATGTTTGTTAAATCTTATACTTTTAATTTTTGTAATTGTATTACTAGTTTAATTTTTAAATTATTATAAAGTTTAACTTTCTAATTTAGATTTACAGTGAGGCTGGCAAATGCATTGCCGAGACATTTGGACAACTAATTAAATTTATGAAATGTTTGCCATGTGTTCATCCTATTATTTCTTTATATATATATATATATATATATATATATATATATATATATATATATATATAATATTTAGGAGAAATCCAATGACAAAGAGGAATGTAAATGCAATGAAAAGTCTTCTTTAATGCGCAACGTTTCGAGCAATACGCTCATCATCAGGCTAGATAATAACAATATGAAATTAGAATCAATAAATAAGTGTGAACAAGACAAAATAATTTCCATAAAACCTATTCAGTAAAAGCAAATTTTAAAAAGACTAAAGGAAGAAGGTTAAATTCAAAGTTATAAAAATTTACATATAAAATTAACCAAAAATTTAAAAAGCTATTTTTAAATTACATATAGTAAATTTGAAATTAGTACACTGGAATAATTAACACTAATACAATGGAATAATTAACACTACGAACCTTTCAATGCTGGTTCCGAGGCACGAGTAATTTAAAACAAAACAAAACAGGAAACAAGCTATGGGTTGGGCGGTTGGAGTTATAAGTTAGGGGAGGAGGGATTATAAAAAATTGGGGAGGGGGGAGGGGAGTTGGGGAGGGGGGGTTATAAAAAATTTAGAGGGACAGCTGAGGAATCCACGTTTAGAGAAGGGGTCAATGTTTTAATATAAAGAGATTCCAAAATTCTAAGTGAGTTAGGACAAGAATTACAACAGAGAATTTTAAAATTATCTAAAGTGACATCAGTTTTACATTTTATACTGTGTTCACGAATACTGGAGGCTTCTTTTTTATTTAAAATTTTACCTGTTCGGCAACTTATTCCCATATGCGAATAAAATCTAGTCCTGAGGGAGCGCACGGTTGTAATTCTTGTCCTAACTCACTTAGAATTTTGGAATCTCTTTATATTAAAACATTGACCCCTTCTCTAAACGTGGATTCCTCAGCTGTCCCTCTAAATTTTTTATAAACCCCCTCCCCAACTCCCCCCCCCCTCCCCAATTTTTTATAATCCCCCCTCCCCTAACTTATAACTCCAACCGCCCAACCCATAGCTTGTTTCCTGTTTTGTTTTGTTTTAAATTACTCGTGCCTCGGAACCAGCATTGAAAGGTTCGTAGTGTTAATTATTCCATTGTATTAGTGTTAATTATTCCAGTGTACTAATTTCAAATTTACTATATGTAATTTAAAAATAGCTTTTAAATTTTTGGTTAATTTTATATGTAAATTTTTATAACTTTGAATTTAACCCTCTTCTTTTAGTCTTTTTAAAATTTTCTTTTACTGAATAGGTTTTATGGAAATTATTTTGTCTTGTTCACATTTATTTATTGATTCTAATTTCATATTGTTATTATCTAGCCTGATGATGAGCGTATTGCTCGAAACGTTGCGCATTAAAGAAGACTTTTCATGGCATTTACATTCCTCTTTGTCATTGGATTTCTCATAAATATTAAATTGAAGCTTTGTAGAAGCAAACCGCATGACATATATATATATATATATATATATATGGGGTGTCCATAAATGATTACCCTTTTTAAAGCATGCTATAACTTTTAAATAAACACTCGTATTCAAACACAGTTTTAATCATAAGTAGATAAACATACATAGTTTTGATGCATAGTCAATGAACTTAATAAGCTTCCACATGTGCATCTCTAGTGGCACGTAAAATGTCTAAACGGTATTCACACTCACGCCACACATTTTCCAACATTTGTGGGTTAACTGTTGCAATTGCATCCGTAATGCGTTCTCGCAATGTCCTGATATCTGGAACAACTGTTGCATAAACCAAATCTTTAACATGACCCCAGAGAAAGAAATCCAGCTGGGTAATGTCTGGTGATCTTGGGGGCCATGGGATTGGCTCGTCCCTGCCAATCCATCGATTTTGAAATGTTGCGTCGAGAGTTTCACGAACAACATGCGCCCAATGAGGGGGTGCCCCATCTTGTTCGAAGATGACAGTTGGCTGCCTGTCCTGCAGCTGGGGGATGGCGTAATTCTGAACCTTCGCTGAACACTGACAGGAGATTTTGTTTCTGCAAGCCACACAACACATTGTGCCTTCTCTGTCACAGACGCCATCTTAACTGAACAGCTACTACAGCGCTCCTAGCGGCGAATACGGTAGACGAAACACACCAGCACAGAAACTCTATGCGTGTACGAGATCACCTGTAAAAAGAAAACGGATGTAAGATTCTTCATTAAAACATGAGAGCATACTGTTTTCTGGGTAAACATTTATGGACACCCTGTATATATATATATATAACCAGAGTGTCGTTCAAAAGTCTGCATCCACCTGATCTCAATCGAATGGAGCATCTTTGGGACCATTTGAGGAGTCTGAAAGCTACAAAGCAACAATTTAACAATAAAAAATCAAATTTTGTTGTAATTATCATATAATTATATTTGTTATCATAATTGTTATCCTATAATTATGTTTGTATAATTTACAATAAATTGGGTGATTATAAGGTGCACGCAAACTTTTGAACACCACTGTGTGTGTATATATATATATATGATGCAAATCACAAGGAAAAAGAAAAATTATTCCAAGGTATTTTGTGTATTCAGCAGTACACCTCGTCAAGGAATTAACACCCTGACGAGGTGTACTTCTGAATACACGAAAGGCCTTGGAGTCAGTTTTCTTTTCCCTTGTGGGTTTGCATCATTCATTCATTTCACGTGTTTAATTGTGAAATTCATCCCATATATATATATATATATACAGGGAGTCCCAAAAAAATGTATACACACTTTAAATAATTATAAAGGCAGTGTTTATTAAAATACATTTCATTTTCAAAATGTAATAGAATCTACAGACATTATTTAATTGTTTTGTCAACGCCTGTTTTCAAACTGACGTCCGTTCTGGTCCAGGCACTGCTGATAACGCGAAGCAATGGAATCGCAAACATCACGAAACATTTCGTTTGGTATTTGTGTGCATTCTCGTTCAATGGCTGCTCTCAATTCAGCGACTGTTGCAGGTTTTATAGAGTAGACTTTGTCTTTTAAGTATCCCCATAGAAAAAAGTCTAGTGGTGTGAGGTCTGGTGAACGTGGAGGGTATTCTACGAAACCCCTTCGTCCAATCCACATCCACATCGTGCCAAGTACCACTCGCAATACTCCACTCTTCGGTCCGGATCATCTTCATTAATAGCATGGACTAATCTTGGAATGTAACTTTTCCATTGACAGCGCTTGAAAATGCGTTGGACAGACGATTCTGAAATTCCTACCTCACGACTCGCTTGCCGCACAGATTTTCTTGGACTTTGGTGATACGTTTCCAGTACTCTTTCTTGCTTTGTGGGGCTTGTCGATGTCCGTGGTCTTCCGGAACGCTTCTTGTGGACATTCTGAACAGTTCCATCGGCTTCAAACTTATCTCTAATTCGAGTGATGGTAAGTCGCGTTGGTGGATCTGTTTGAAACTCCCTCCTAAACTGTCTTTGCACTTCAACTGCGTTTTCACACTTCCAGTAGCATTTTAGAATGAATTTCCTTTGTTCAAAGCTTAGTCTGACTGCCATTATTAATTCTAATGGGTTTAACTTGGAAAGAAAGAAACATCAATTGAGCTATCAGCTGTTAAAGTGTGTATACATTTTTTGGGACTTACCATCACTCGAATTAGAGATAAGTTTGAAGCCGATGGAACTGTTCAGAATGTCCACAAGAAGCGTTCCGGAAGACCACGGACATCGACAAGCCCCACAAAGCAAGAAAGAGTACTGGAAACGTATCACCAAAGTCCAAGAAAATCTGTGCGGCAAGCGAGTCGTGAAGTAGGAATCTCAGAATCGTCTGTCCAACGCATTTTGAAGCGCTGTCAATGGAAAAGTTACATTCCAAGATTAGTCCATGCTATTAATGAAGATGATCCGGACCGAAGAGTGGAGTATTGCGAGTGGTACTTGGCACGATGTGGATGTGGATTGGACGAAGGGGTTTCGTAGAATACCCTCCGCGTTCACTAGACCTCACACCACTAGACTTTTTTTTATGGGGATACTTAAAAGACAAAGTCTACGCTATAAAACCTGCAACAGTCGCTGAATTGAGAGCAGCCATTGAACGAGAATGCAGTCAAATACCAAACGAAATGTTTCGTGATGTTTGCGATTCCATTGCTTCGCGTTATCAGCAGTGCCTGGACCAGAACGGACGTCAGTTTGAAAACATGCGTTGACAGAACAATTAAATAATGTCTGTAGATTCTATTACATTTTGAAAATTAAATGTATTTTAATAAACACTGCCTTTATAATTATTTAAAGTATGTATTCATTTTTTTGGGACGCCCTGTATATATATATATATATATATATAATATATATATACATTCAACTGCAAAGAACACGCAGTATAAATAACGTAAAGAACGACGCTTGTATAGGAGATATTCCGCGCAAGACGAGAAAGAGAAAACAACAAATGAAAAAATGAAGTACCACCTGGGAATCGAACCCGGGATCTTCCGATTGCCGGTCAGACGCGATAACCACTACACCATGGACTTCACTCTTCCAAATGCCGTAATTCCTCTACATACTCGCAGAAACCAATGCCCCAAGGGGGCACCTCCCGCATGCCGTAACATTATATACATTCAACTGCAAAGAACACGCAGTATAAATAACGTAAAGAACGACGCTTGTATAGGAGATATTCCGCGCAAGACGAGAAAGAGAAAACAACAAATGAAAAAATGAAGTACCACCTGGGAATCGAACCCGGGATCTTCCGATTGCCGGTCAGACGCGATAACCACTACACCATGGACTTCACTCTTCCAAATGCCGTAATTCCTCTACATACTCGCAGAAACCAATGCCCCAAGGGGGCACCTCCCGCATGCCGTAACATTATATACATTCAACTGCAAAGAACACGCAGTATAAATAACGTAAAGAACGACGCTTGTATAGGAGATATTCCGCGCAAGACGAGAAAGAGAAAACAACAAATGAAAAAATGAAGTACCACCTGGGAATCGAACCCGGGATCTTCCGATTGCCGGTCAGACGCGATAACCACTACACCATGGACTTCACTCTTCCAAATGCCGTAATTCCTCTACATACTCGCAGAAACCAATGCCCCAAGGGGGCACCTCCCGCATGCCGTAACATTATATACATTCAACTGCAAAGAACACGCAGTATAAATAACGTAAAGAACGACGCTTGTATAGGAGATATTCCGCGCAAGACGAGAAAGAGAAAACAACAAATGAAAAAATGAAGTACCACCTGGGAATCGAACCCGGGATCTTCCGATTGCCGGTCAGACGCGATAACCACTACACCATGGACTTCACTCTTCCAAATGCCGTAATTCCTCTACATACTCGCAGAAACCAATGCCCCAAGGGGGCACCTCCCGCATGCCGTAACATTATATACATTCAACTGCAAAACACGCAGTATAAATAACGTAAAGACGACGCTTGTATAGGAGATATTCCGCGCAAGACGAGAAAGAGAAAACAACAAATGAAAAAATGAAGTACCACCTGGGAATCGAACCCGGGATCTTCCGATTGCCGGTCAGACGCGATAACCACTACACCATGGACTTCACTCTTCCAAATGCCGTAATTCCTCTACATACTCGCAGAACCAATGCCCCAAGGGGGCACCTCCCGCATGCCGTAACATTATATACATTCAACTGCAAAGAACACGCAGTATAAATAACGTAAAGACGACGCTTGTATAGGAGATATTCCGCGCAAGACGAGAAAGAGAAAACAACAAATGAAAAAATGAAGTACCACCTGGGAATCGAACCCGGGATCTTCCGATTGCCGGTCAGACGCGATAACCACTACACCATGGACTTCACTCTTCCAAATGCCGTAATTCCTCTACATACTCGCAGAAACCAATGCCCCAAGGGGGCACCTCCCGCATGCCGTAACATTATATACATTCAACTGCAAAGAACACGCAGTATAAATAACGTAAAGAACGACGCTTGTATAGGAGATATTCCGCGCAAGACGAAGAGAAAACAACAAATGAAAAAATGAAGTACCACCTGGGAATCGAACCCGGGATCTTCCGATTGCCGGTCAGACGCGATAACCACTACACCATGGACTTCACTCTTCCAAATGCCGTAATTCCTCTACATACTCGCAGAAACCAATGCCCCAAGGGGCACCTCCCGCATGCCGTAACATTATATACATTCAACTGCAAAGAACACGCAGTATAAATAACGTAAGAACGACGCTTGTATAGGAGATATTCCGCGCAAGACGAGAAAGAGAAAACAACAAATGAAAAAATGAAGTACCACCTGGGAATCGAACCCGGATCTTCCGATTGCCGGTCAGACGCGATAACCACTACACCATGGACTTCACTCTTCCAAATGCCGTAATTCCTCTACATACTCGCAGAAACCAATGCCCCAAGGGGGCACCTCCCGCATGCCGTAACATTATATACATTCAACTGCAAAGAACACGCAGTATAAATAACGTAAAGAACGACGCTTGTATAGGAGATATTCCGCGCAAGACGAGAAAGAAAACAACAAATGAAAAAATGAAGTACCACCTGGGAATCGAACCCGGATCTTCCGATTGCCGGTCAGACGCGATAACCACTACACCATGGACTTCACTCTTCCAAATGCCGTAATTCCTCTACATACTCGCAGAAACCAATGCCCCAAGGGGGCCCTCCCGCATGCCGTAACATTATATACATTCAACTGCAAAGAACACGCAGTATAAATAACGTAAAGAACGACGCTTGTATAGAGATATTCCGCGCAAGACAGAAAGAGAAAACAACAAATGAAAAAATGAAGTACCACCTGGGAATCGAACCCGGGATCTTCCGATTGCCGGTCAGACGCGATAACCACTACACCATGGACTTCACTCTTCCAAATGCCGTAATTCCTACATACTCGCAGAAACCAATGCCCCAAGGGGGCACCTCCCGCATGCCGTAACATTATATACATTCAACTGCAAAGAACACGCAGTATAAATAACGTAAGAACGACGCTTGTATAGGAGATATTCCGCGCAAGACGAGAAAGAGAAAACAACAAATGAAAAAATGAAGTACCACCTGGGAATCGAACCCGGGATCTTCCGATTGCCGGTCAGACGCGATAACCACTACACCATGGACTTCACTCTTCCAAATGCCGTAATTCCTCTACATACTCGCAGAAACCAATGCCCCAAGGGGGCACCTCCCGCATGCCGTAACATTATATACATTCAACTGCAAAGACACGCAGTATAAATAACGTAAAGAACGACGCTTGTATAGGAGATATTCCGCGCAAGACGAGAAAGAGAAAACAACAAATGAAAAATGAAGTACCACCTGGGAATCGAACCCGGATCTTCCGATTGCCGGTCAGACGCGATAACCACTACACCATGGACTTCACTCTTCCAAATGCCGTAATTCCTCTACATACTCGCAGAAACCAATGCCCCAAGGGGGCCTCCCGCATGCCGTAACATTATATACATTCAACTGCAAAGAACACGCAGTATAAATAACGTAAAGAACGACGCTTGTATAGGAGATATTCCGCGCAAGACGAGAAAGAGAAAACAACAAATGAAAAAATGAAGTACCACCTGGGAATCGAACCCGGGATCTTCCGATTGCCGGTCAGACGCGATAACCACTACACCATGGACTTCACTCTTCCAAATGCCGTAATTCCTCTACATACTCGCAGAAACCAATGCCCCAAGGGGGCACCTCCCGCATGCCGTAACATTATATACATTCAACTGCAAAGAACACGCAGTATAAATAACGTAAAGAACGACGCTTGTATAGGAGATATTCCGCGCAAGACGAGAAAGAAAAACAACAATGAAAAAATGAAGTACCACCTGGGAATCGAACCCGGGATCTTCCGATTGCCGGTCAGACGCGATAACCCTACACCATGGACTTCACTCTTCCAAATGCCGTAATTCCTCTACATACTCGCAGAAACCAATGCCCCAAGGGGCACCTCCCGCATGCCGTAACATTATATACATTCAACTGCAAAGAACACGCAGTATAAATAACGTAAAGAACGACGCTTGTATAGGAGATATTCCGCGCAAGACGAGAAAGAGAAAACAACAAATGAAAAAATGAAGTACCACCTGGGAATCGAACCCGGGATCTTCCGATTGCCGGTCAGACGCGATAACCACTACACCATGGACTTCACTCTTCCAAATGCCGTAATTCCTCTACATACTCGCAGAAACCAATGCCCCAAGGGGGCACCTCCCGCATGCCGTAACTTTATATACATTCAACTGCAAAGAACACGCAGTATAAATAACGTAAAGAACGACGCTTGTATAGGAGATATTCCGCGCAAGACGAGAAAGAGAAAACAACAAATGAAAAAATGAAGTACCACCTGGGAATCGAACCCGGGATCTTCCGATTGCCGGTCAGACGCGATAACCACTACACCATGGACTTCACTCTTCCAAATGCCGTAATTCCTCTACATACTCGCAGAAACCAATGCCCCAAGGGGGCACCTCCCGCATGCCGTAACATTATATACATTCAACTGCAAAGAACACGCAGTATAAATAACGTAAAGAACGACGCTTGTATAGGAGATATTCCGCGCAAGACGAGAAAGAGAAAACAACAAATGAAAAAATGAAGTACCACCTGGGAATCGAACCCGGGATCTTCCGATTGCCGGTCAGACGCGATAACCACTACACCATGGACTTCACTCTTCCAAATGCCGTAATTCCTCTACATACTCGCAGAAACCAATGCCCCAAGGGGGCACCTCCCGCATGCCGTAACATTATATACATTCAACTGCAAAGAACACGCAGTATAAATAACGTAAAGAACGACGCTTGTATAGGAGATATTCCGCGCAAGACGAGAAAGAGAAAACAACAAATGAAAAAATGAAGTACCACCTGGGAATCGAACCCGGGATCTTCCGATTGCCGGTCAGACGCGATAACCACTACACCATGGACTTCACTCTTCCAAATGCCGTAATTCCTCTACATACTCGCAGAAACCAATGCCCCAAGGGGCACCTCCCGCATGCCGTAACATTATATACATTCAACTGCAAAGAACACGCAGTATAAATAACGTAAAGAACGACGCTTGTATAGGAGATATTCCGCGCAAGACGAGAAAGAAAAAAACAAATGAAAAAATGAAGTACCACCTGGGAATCGAACCCGGGATCTTCCGATTGCCGGTCAGACGCGATAACCACTACACCATGGACTTCACTCTTCCAAATGCCGTAATTCCTCTACATACTCGCAGAAACCAATGCCCCAAGGGGGCACCTCCCGCATGCCGTAACATTATATACATTCAACTGCAAAGAACACGCAGTATAAATAACGTAAAGAACGACGCTTGTATAGGAGATATTCCGCGCAAGACGAGAAAGAGAAAACAACAAATGAAAAATGAAGTACCACCTGGGAATCGAACCCGGGATCTTCCGATTGCCGGTCAGACGCGATAACCACTACACCATGGACTTCACTCTTCCAAATGCCGTAATTCCTCTACATACTCGCAGAAACCAATGCCCCAAGGGGGCACCTCCCGCATGCCGTAACATTATATACATCAACTGCAAAGAACACGCAGTATAAATAACGTAAAGAACGACGCTTGTATAGGAGATATTCCGCGCAAGACGAGAAAGAGAAAACAACAAATGAAAAAATGAAGTACCACCTGGGAATCGAACCCCGGGATCTTCCGATTGCCGGTCAGACGCGATAACCACTACACCATGGACTTCACTCTTCCAAATGCCGTAATTCCTCTACATACTCGCAGAAACCAATGCCCCAAGGGGCACCTCCCGCATGCCGTAACATTATATACATTCAACTGCAAAGAACACGCAGTATAATAACGTAAAGAACGACGCTTGTATAGGAGATATTCCGCGCAAGACGAGAAAGAGAAAACAACAAATGAAAAAATGAAGTACCACCTGGGAATCGAACCCCGGGATCTTCCGATTGCCGGTCAGACGCGATAACCACTACACTGGACTTCACTCTTCCAAATGCCGTAATTCCTCTACATACTCGCAGAAACCAATGCCCCAAGGGGGCACCTCCCGCATGCCGTAACATTATATACATTCAACTGCAAAGAACACGCAGTATAAATAACGTAAAGAACGACGCTTGTATAGGAGATATTCCGCGCAAGACGAGAAAGAGAAAACAACAAATGTAGAGGAATTACGGCATTTGGAAGAGTGAAGTCCATGGTGTAGTGGTTATCGCGTCTGACCGGCAATCAGAAGATCCCGGGTTCGATTCCCAGGTGGTACTTCATTTTTTCATTTGTTGTTTTCTCTTTCTCGTCTTGCGCGGAATATCTCCTATACAAGCGTCGTTCTTTACGTTATTTATACTGCGTGTTCTTTGCAGTTGAATGTATATAATGTTACGGCATGCGGGAGGTGCCCCCTTGGGGCATTGGTTTCTGCGAGTATGTAGAGGAATTACGGCATTTGGAAGAGTGAAGTCCATGGTGTAGTGGTTATCGCGTCTGACCGGCAATCGGAAGATCCCGGGTTCGATTCCCAGGTGGTACTTCATTTTTTCATTTGTTGTTTTCTCTTTCTCGTCTTGCGCGGAATATCTCCTATACAAGCGTCGTTCTTTACGTTATTTATACTGCGTGTTCTTTGCAGTTGAATGTATATAATGTTACGGCATGCGGGAGGTGCCCCCTTGGGGCATTGGTTTCTGCGAGTATGTAGAGGAATTACGGCATTTGGAAGAGTGAAGTCCATGGTGTAGTGGTTATCGCGTCTGACCGGCAATCGGAAGATCCCGGGTTCGATTCCCAGGTGGTACTTCATTTTTTCATTTGTTGTTTTCTCTTTCTCGTCTTGCGCGGAATATCTCCTATACAAGCGTCGTTCTTTACGTTATTTATACTGCGTGTTCTTTGCAGTTGAATGTATATAATGTTACGGCATGCGGGAGGTGCCCCCTTGGGGCATTGGTTTCTGCGAGTATGTAGAGGAATTACGGCATTTGGAAGAGTGAAGTCCATGGTGTAGTGGTTATCGCGTCTGACCGGCAATCGGAAGATCCCGGGTTCGATTCCCAGGTGGTACTTCATTTTTTCATTTGTTGTTTTCTCTTCTCGTCTTGCGCGGAATATCTCCTATACAAGCGTCGTTCTTTACGTTATTTATACTGCGTGTTCTTTGCAGTTGAATGTATATAATGTTACGGCATGCGGGAGGTGCCCCCTTGGGGCATTGGTTTCTGCGAGTATGTAGAGGAATTACGGCATTTGGAAGAGTGAAGTCCATGGTGTAGTGGTTATCGCGTCTGACCGGCAATCGGAAGATCCCGGGTTCGATTCCCAGGTGGTACTTCATTTTTTCATTTGTTGTTTTCTCTTTCTCGTCTTGCGCGGAATATCTCCTATACAAGCGTCGTTCTTTACGTTATTTATACTGCGTGTTCTTTGCAGTTGAATGTATATAATGTTACGGCATGCGGGAGGTGCCCCCTTGGGGCATTGGTTTCTGCGAGTATGTAGAGGAATTACGGCATTTGGAAGAGTGAAGTCCATGGTGTAGTGGTTATCGCGTCTGACCGGCAATCGGAAGATCCCGGGTTCGATTCCCAGGTGGTACTTCATTTTTTCATTTGTTGTTTTCTCTTTCTCGTCTTGCGCGGAATATCTCCTATACAAGCGTCGTTCTTTACGTTATTTATACTGCGTGTTCTTTGCAGTTGAATGTATATAATGTTACGGCATGCGGGAGGTGCCCCCTTGGGCATTGGTTTCTGCGAGTATGTAGAGGAATTACGGCATTTGGAAGAGTGAAGTCCATGGTGTAGTGGTTATCGCGTCTGACCGGCAATCGGAAGATCCCGGTTCGATTCCCAGGTGGTACTTCATTTTTCATTTGTTGTTTTCTCTTTCTCGTCTTGCGCGGAATATCTCCTATACAAGCGTCGTTCTTTACGTTATTTATACTGCGTGTTCTTTGCAGTTGAATGTATATAATGTTACGGCATGCGGGAGGTGCCCCCTTGGGGCATTGGTTTCTGCGAGTATGTAGAGGAATTACGGCATTTGGAAGAGTGAAGTCCATGGTGTAGTGGTTATCGCGTCTGACCGGCAATCGGAAGATCCCGGGTTCGATTCCCAGGTGGTACTTCATTTTTTCATTTGTTGTTTTCTCTTTCTCGTCTTGCGCGGAATATCTCCTATACAAGCGTCGTTCTTTACGTTATTTATACTGCGTGTTCTTTGCAGTTGAATGTATATAATGTTACGGCATGCGGGAGGTGCCCCCTTGGGGCATTGGTTTCTGCGAGTATGTAGAGGAATTACGGCATTTGGAAGAGTGAAGTCCATGGTGTAGTGGTTATCGCGTCTGACCGGCAATCGGAAGATCCCGGGTTCGATTCCCAGGTGGTACTTCATTTTTTCATTTGTTGTTTTCTCTTTCTCGTCTTGCGCGGAATATCTCCTATACAAGCGTCGTTCTTTACGTTAAATATATATATATATATATATATAATAATAATAATTTAGAAAGCACTAATTGTGCAAATCGAATGAAATGGTAAAATCCTCCCCGCCCCCAAAAAAAAATTTAAAGATTAAAATTAAATTAAAAGATAACTGCAAAACTTTTTGAAGGTACTTCCCTCTTCTTTCGGGCAGGAATAAAAACTGAAGTGAGAGAAAAGTACAAAGAAGGGAGTCAAGGAACGTTATGCCTCTGGCAGCTGAAAATATTTCGATACATACCGTATGGAAAATTCTTTAGATAAGTAAAGGTGGTTAAAAATCTAAGAAAAGTATACCGTTTTTTTTTACATTAAAATTATCGACGGTTTTTTTTATTAAATAGGATTCAACCAATTTCCTCCTATCACTGTTATCAGCGTTAAGAAGGAGGTAGAAATTATTAATATCTATATTATGGTCACATTCTATGCGATGCTTATGTAAATCTGAGTTATCAACTCAGCCTTACATAAGCATCGCTTTACTATTCGATTACGACAGCAAATATTGGATTTTTGTATTTTTCAAGTTTTTAATAATTTGCTGACTAAATTTTGTAATCAGAAATGTAATGTTTTATCACAACGGGAAACTCAGAACAGAAATTCGAACAAGAACTGAAACAAATGTCTTGTTGGCACACTGTTGGCACACTGGTATCTGGTTCGAAAATTACGTTCATAATTACGAGTTTCAGAAGTCTTGTGACACATTCCAAACTTTCTATCATTAGAGAATCACTAAGTTTATAGATTTATATATATAAATATATATATATATATATATATAAGTTCTTCCGAAGCAAAAGTAGCACAAGCACCATATTTTTTTATCGTCAGATTGGCGTTTCTACAATTCATCCATTACCATATATATATATATATATATATAATATATATATATAATTAGGTAGGGGTACATATGGACCCCCATGGTAATAACTGTTATATAATAACGTTTTTGTAATAAAAAACAAATGCATTTTATTAATACATACTATGTCAAAACAACTCAATAAAACATACAAAGTCATGCAACCACAGGCTCTTCAGTAAATTATTTAAAAATCTGCAGCTTCATAAAAAAATGGTGCTGGTACTCATATCTTGATAAATTGTAAAATTCCTCTCCCACTCCTCCCCTCTTCTTGCGCCACCTACCCCTTCTCTATTGAATTTATGATGAACTTTTAATAAAAATGTTGCTAATAAAAATAAAAAATCCATAATAAAAATGAGAATGTTTAACATTTATAGACGCCGTTTATTACTTTGAGTTTTAAAGAATTAAAAAAATGCAAACATACCAAAATTAGAGTTTTATTGAAAATTCCAAATTTTCATCACGTTTTAGTCAGACACGGTCTGAAGAACCTCTCAGAGGGTATAACTCATTTTTGCCCCGGATGGCGCTTGTGCTACTTTTGCTTCGGAAGGCCTTATATATATATATATATATATATATATATATATATATATATATATATATATATTTTTACAAATTTATATATGAAATATTACTAAACACTTTGTATGATATATGGCTGCAAGCAGGGCGCTTTTAACAATTCTGAGAGCCGGGGCACAAAGCAAAGATGGAGTCTTCCCCGCTTGAAGACAAGAATAAACAATTGTATAAACAAATAGAGAACCTTTCAAGAACATAATGAAAATACGTTCTTTCTGGCATTCTCAGAGGCAAAATCATTATATTTCATCTAAACTATGTTATATTCGACACCTGTATGAATAACGTTTAAAATTACGAATAGGAAATAACGAGTATAAAATTTTGCGATTAAACTGAAGTAATGATAAAGTTTATTACGAGTTTAGAAATTACGACGATTTTCATACGAAAGAAATAGTTTTAAATTACGAATATATGATTACGATTGGAATCCGGTTCAAATAATAATTCTCGGCATATTGAGGATCGTCGTATCTCTGACAAGCTAATTTCGATTCACAAATAATGTTTGTTGGTTTTTTAAGAAATTTCTTATAAAAAATGAAATTATAATTGATGTTTTTTGAGGAATTCTTGAAATTTTTTAGTGATATTTTGTAATATTTAAATATTTAAGTTACTCGTATATGGTATTTAGTTGTTGTTGTTGTTTAGCCGATCAACCCACCCTGATCAAGCAAGCCGGCGACACGCAGGTAAACGATCGCCTTCTCCGGAGTGGACCAGAGGTTCAGCGCACTAGTGATGTCGTGTTGTGTTCGTTGTTGTGCTAGAGCGATACAGTCTGTCATAATGTGTTCAATTGTTTGTGGTGTGTCCTGGCACAGGTGGCAGGTGTCGTCTATGGAATTGTCTAGTCTATGTTTATATGTCCGTAAGTTGGGTTGATGTCCACATCGGAATCGTGCTATGTTAACTCGATCCGATCTGCTCAGGCTGATCTCTGACCTGTTACTGGGTGGCGGCTTCGCACCTAGGACCGCATTCGGACCGAGTCGTGTCAGTGCTTTGTGGGTTAGGTGTGTGTGTATGTGTTTTCTGTACTGTGATGTCTGTGGGGCGTGGTATGGAATGGAATATTTGGTTATAATGTCTCTCTGGTGTTACCTTAATGGTGCGAGGTGTTGGTGCATGATTGTACATGTAGTGGCAAGGGTGTTGTGGGTTAATTGTCGCTGCTGCCATGAATTGTGTTCCCCTCATGTCTAAATTTTCCCTAATTTTCAGTATTTTTGTTTCTGTGTGCAGGTGTTCTATTGGTGGTGTTTGAGTGCATCCTGTAATGATACGAAGTGCGTTGTTTTGTATTGTCTGTAAGGTGTTTGTGTGTGTGTTTGAGATAATGGGTGCCCAGCATGGGCTAACATAGTCCATAACTGAGCGAATATATTGTTTGTATATGAGTGATGTTGTTTCCTGCTGGTGTCCAAAGTTTGTGCCTGTTAGTACCCTAAGCGTGTTAAGTCTTGACGTACATTTGTCTTTAATGTCCTGAATGTGGTTTGCAAAAGATAATGATGTGTTGTATGTGACCCCAAGTATTTTGGTCTTGTGAGTGTGTGGAATGTTGATGTTGTTTAGTGTAAGCTGTGGAATTACCTGGTGTTCTTTTGTGTTGCTTGTAAGCAAGGTGATGGTTGATTTTGTGGGCGCTACTTTGAGTCTGTAGTGTGTGAGCCAGTCTTGTATACTGTTTATGTATGTTTGTAGGTTATTTGTAGCGGTGTCGATGTTGTTGTGGGTGGATGTTAGAGTGATGTCATCTGCATATGATGATAAGGTAAGCTTGTTATCTATGGGTGTTGGAATGTCATGCATGTATAAGTTGAAGAGTGTTGGTGAGAGAACAGAGCCTTGAGGGACCCCGTTCGGAATAAGCTTGTTTTTGGATGACTTGCCATTAAATGTGACATGTGAGTATCTTCCTGAAAGATAGTTGCTCAGCCACCTTTTCGTGTTATTGTACATGTTTATGTTGAGTATTTTGTTTATGTGAGGGAAGCGTGGGATATCATCAAATGCTTTACTAATGTCTATTGTTGCTAATAGTGTACGTTGAGCTGGTCGTCTGGAGTTGATGCTATCCATGATGTGCTACCTCAGGTTAGTGAGTAATGTCGTGGTTGAGTGGTGAGGTCTGAATCCATGTTGAGAAGGCGATAGTGGAATGTGTGGGTTGGTGATTTGTAAGATTAGTCTTTCTGTTACTTTGGAAGGTGTGCATAGTAAAGTAATGGGTCTATAGGAAGCTGGTTCTGTTGGATTTTTGTTTGGTTTGAGTAGTGTAATAATTTTACCTTGTTTCCATATGTCAGGAATAATACAGTATTGGTATGAATATGTGCTGATATTTGTGAGAGCTAGTATTCCTTGTGGGCCCAAGTGTTTAATGTGTATGTTAGATATGTTGTCTGGTCCAGTAGCCTTCGAATTCTTAATGTTTTTGATGATGTTGGTGGTCTGGTCTGTATTGAAGGGTGTAATGGTCGTGTCAAGTCTGTAGGTTTTCTTGTGTCTGGCTGTTTGTCTGTCTGCGTGTTTCTGGTTGTTGTCTCTGTTTAAGTGACTCATCTTTGTGTGGTGATTAACTAGAATGTTGGCTTGTTGTGTGTATGTTGGGATATTATTTTGGCTGCGACAGATAGCTGCGTGTGAGGTGTGAATGCCGCTGTTAGAGTGGGTAATGCTGTTTATAGTCTTGTATAGCCTTGATGTATCTGTGGAGTGGTTTAGTGTTGTTATGAATTCCCTGAATGTTTCTGTTTGTTGTTCTTTGCGTTTGTTGTTTATTTCTGTGTTGAGCTGTTGTATCTGCTGTTTTATGGCTTCTGTGTGTGGTGTTTGTGTTATATTTGAAGTTGTTACGTTGTCTTATGAGGTGGGCTATTTCTCTAGTGTAATTTGGGTTGTATTTCCTAATGTTGCCCTTGGGTAGGTATTTGTTTGCATTATTGATGATCTGATTAAATGTCTTGAGTGTTGTATTGATGTTTATGATGGGTGTGCTGTTGAATGTAGTGAATTGTTCCTCAATCTGTATTTTGAACTCTTCCCAATCAGCTTTCTTGTAATTTCTGTAAGTGTGCCTAAGGTTGTTGGGGCAGAGTGTAGAACGTGTTGTAATGATGATGGGCAAGTGGTCTGATGACAGTTGTTTTTCTGTTCTCCATTGTGTATGTGTTGATAGTGAAGGGGGAACAGAATGTTATGTCTGGGGAGGAGTTTGAGTATCCTGCTTGATGTGGTATGTGTGTATGTTATTCTGTATTGTTAAGAATGAAGAGGCTGTTTAGTTGTGCGGCTATGTTGGCGCCTCTGGTGTTGTTTTGGTTGTGCAGGTACCAACTAGTGTCTTTGGCGTTGAAGTCTCCTCCTAAGATGACATTAGTGAGAGATGCCAGATTGTGTAACTCTGGATTATAATTGGCTGGCACATGAGGTGAACTATCTGGTGGGATGTAAATGTTGATTAGTGTGGTGTGTTTTGCGCGTGTTTTAATGTTAACTGCCTGTATTTCTATCGTGTTATCTGCTTGGATTGTGTTTGTAATGTTTTGGGTTGCATCAGTGTAGCTAATGCTTTTACGTATGTAGGTGATGAATCCACTCCCGTTACCCCCAGTACGATCTTGACGGATCGCCGTGAAGTCAGGGATGGTGGGTGTTTTGTGTGTGCGTTTTAGTTTTGTTTCTTGTATAAGTGCTATGTGAAAGTTTTAGTTATTAAGACAAGTGTGGAAATGATTTTCCTCCATTGTTCAGATCAGTAGATAAAGCAACCTTCGTTGCAAGGACGACTTATCTTTGGTTTAAATTAGGAATTATGAAACATGTGACGAGATCAGCGGATATTGGCAAATCCACAACTTTTTGGTACGCAAAATAAACTTCTCGGAAAACCGGGACATTGTGTTACCTCATACTTCACCTAATGATACAAAATTTGTACATCATAGAATGCTTACACACTTCCGATGGTTATAAACATAAAATTACCTGAACTAACAAACGACGATTCATCTTTCAAGGTTCATAATACCTTCTAAGAGATATTTGACATATGATTTTACTATTTCAAAAATTGTGACAGTTGTTTGAGATTCATATTTAACGTCGTTATAGACACCATTTTCATAGTTTTTAAGCAGTATATATATCAACACGTATAATATCTGTATATATCATGTATATGTTACGTCCGAGTAGAATGGTCGCAAAATGGTAGAGTGCATATGCAATTGCAATGTTAATCGAATGAGTGCCAGTGACATCCACCACACCCCCTTTCTTGCAAGGTGCCAACCTCTCACCCCCCAGGGTGCCAAGAAAAAGAGAAAAGGGGGCATTCTCCCAGTTGCAACATGCTGGGGGAGTCCACCTAACCTAAGAGAGACAGAAGAGTTTTTGGGGGAGAAGGTGGGACAGTCTAACCACCGAAAGGTGTACATCTAGTTTAGGAAGGTAAAAAAGAAAGAGAAAGAAGAAGGAAGAAAGAGAGAGAGAGAGAGAGAGAGCATCCTACGTCTGCAAGACACAGACTCATAATGTGTGCTCAGGGTAGCATCACTTGGTTTAGAACTCGAAATCCGCCAGTTGGCTTAATCAGCCAGTTAGCAGTTGGCTTAGAAGACTTAGAAGGCGTAAATGGCAGATATTTATATATATATATATATATATATATATCGTTTGAGATGCCAGATTGCGCTATTTATTTAATTAATGGAGATATTCTTGACAGTTGGTTTAGAATTCCTTCAGTCTTCTTAGAAGGCGTAACCAGCCACTTGGTATAGTGTATTCATGTATGTATTTATTGAAGGTGCATTGTTTATATATATTCCCATTTCCCCAGTTATTCCTTAATATCGTTTATTTATATATATATATATATATATATATATATACAGTGCTCGATGTGGAAATTTTAAAGCAAGGGTGTGGTCTTTCAAAAATTTTGGTTAGTGTTGCCCCTCATATTTTAAGAATAATACAATTTTAAGAAGGCATTCTAACACAATAACTTAAGTTTAGTTCAATTTTTCAAGTATACAAACCCGTATTAAATTTTTAAAATTAGCTATTAGTTTTGTCAATTATATGTTGCAAAATAAGTTAATATACGGTTAACTTTTTTAATTCGTGTTAAAGAACATAAAAATACAAATATAAATCTCTATTTAATTGTATATAATTGATTACATCAAGATATTTATATAAAAAAAAAATTTGTTTATGGCATAGAATATAAAAATAGGTATTTAAAATATAAAAATAGGTAATTAAAATGCAAATTTATTCAATAATATTTTTCAAACAAAAAAATATGCTAGATTAAAATAATTTAAAAAGAGATTCATAATCATATCCCGTAGGAATTACTGTTTCAGGTTTTCTAGCTTGGCAAGCTGTATAATCTGCACCCCGTTTTCCTTTTGCAATCCATTTTCTTGCATAGTCTTCTGGTTTGAAGAGAAATTGTGGTGGTCCTGCATACTTAAGGAAAAGTAATTTGGATGCTCATCAATTTTTATACAATTTCTTGCTGATGTAATAGTGAGAGTCATGCAACTGAATGAGCGTTCACACTCGCTCGTTGAAATAATTACTGAATTTATTGCCACTAATAATGATTTTAGTCTAGGCGGTACATCTTTTCCTTTATTTTGAATATATTCTCTAAATCCTTGCACAGAATCTTTTGATGGCACTTGAAACTCATCACTCAAGAAACGAATGCTTTTGTCACCAAGGCAAATATCTTAATCCATAAGCCACTTCACAAGATCTAAAACTTCTAACTTTTTTATTAATTCTTTATATTTATCATCGTATCTGCTAGTATCTGTAAGGCGGGAAGCTACAGAAGTAAACATTCGCGTAGCAAATTTATCGACAACGGACTTAAAAAATGTCTCATGATCAATGGCTTTCACTCTATTTGAAGAGTGCAAATTTACACCACAGAAAGTCAGTGTTTTTGCAGCAACCTGAGCAATGGTTGCATACTGTCCTGGATTACTGATCATTGATAGAAATACTCTATATTTTTGGTCAAGTAATTTATGGGCTCTTACTAATGTAGTTGACCGTTGCTGTAGTTCAAGTGACAAGTCTTCCAATTCGGTCAGTGCATCTAACATCAAGCCCATATTTATCACAAAAGAAGCATCAGTTAATCGTTCGTTAAGACCCCGATATTGGGCTCTTTCTACTGAACTTCTTCTAATGTCATTTTCAGCATTTTCAAAATGTTTAAACAATGAAGGTGAATCCTGCCAAACAGCCATAACAGAACGTGCACTTGATGCGAGTATCACAAATTCGCAACAAATTGTTAAAAAAATCAGAAATTACGTAATGAATTTAACACATCTTACAGGGTGAATTTACAAAGACCGTCTGACTTGGATATTCCAAGTCAAGGAGTGGGTCAGAATGCTATGTTCTGATTGGCTGTCGTAGAACTACGTATTGGACGTTGATTGGTTCCGGAATGTATAGATTTCTCGTGTTTTCGTACCCCACTAATTCAAGAAGTGGGGAGTGTGTTTCCCCGCATTTCTTTCCAGCAAAGAAGTAAGAGTGTGCTGCTACCAAATTGAGAGAAGTTGGGGTGTGCACACCCCCGCGTTGCCGTCCACTTCGAGCACTGCATATATATATATATATATATATATATATATATATAAAAACCAAAATAATTAAATAAAACACCATTAAATCATTCTGTTTATTTAAAGGTATTAAGGGAAATAATTCGTGAAATATATAGGAAATACATATACATTCAAAAATAATATACATAAAAATACACGCAATAAACTATATATATATATATATATATATATATATATATATATATATATATATATATATATACATTCTTAAATAATAATATTAGTACAGGAGAAATCTATACATATATTTAATATATGTATAAGCAAATACAGAATTATATATATATATATCAACAGCAAAACTTCCATATAAAATAAAAAATAATAATAGTACAGGATAGAACTATATACCATTTAATATATGTACAAACAAATACACACTTATATATATATATACAGGGTGTCCCATAAGTCCGGCATCATAGGAAAAATAATAAAAAAAGGCAAAACAAAAGCTTTTATTTACAGAACGTGCTCAATATGTCCACCATTGTTTTCAATACACAAATTCAGACGTGATACCCAGTCAGCAAGCACACGGTGAATGATGTCAGGAGTAATGGTGTTACATGCCACAATAATTCGCTGCCGCAAATGTTCAACACTCCTAATTTTCTCTGCGTATACCAGCGCTTTCAAGTGGCCCCAGATATAAAAATCTAGTAGCGTGAGATCCGGGCTTCTAGCTGGCCATTCCACAGGCCCTCGACGTCCTATCCAATGATCAGGGAATTGTTGGTACAGGTATTCCCTTACTTGGGTGTTGTAATGTGCAGGAGCGCCGTCTTACTGGAACCATGTTGGAAAATTTCCTTCTTCGTTCAAGACACTGGGAAATGCTTCTTCCTTGAGCATACGTAGGTAGGTGCCTCCAGTGACATGTTCATCGAAAAAGTGGGGGCCTATGATGCGATCCTTCCAAATGCCACACCATACCATCACCCGAGATGCACCTTGTTCCTTTGAAGAGGTATACCAGTGAGGGTTGTTTTGAGACCAGTAGCGGGTGTTCTGTCGATTTACTTCACCATTTCCATAAAAAACAGCCTCGTCACTGAAGAGAATGGTGGAATGGAAATTGGCATCCCGAGCATATTGTACCGTAGCCCATTCACAAAATTCCATCCGCCGGTCGGGATCATTTTCGCTTAATTTCTGTAAGATCTGAAATTTATATGGATGCCATTTGTGAGCCTGAGGAATGCGATGGATGCTACTTTTCAACACTCCTGTCTCGACGGACAATCGCCGAAGAGACTTACTGGGACTTCTGTTAAAATGAGCCAGGATAGCAGTCGCTGTATCATCGTCAGTGGACCTCCTTGAAGGTCCACTGCGTGGTTTATCTTCTATGGATCCTGTTTCCTTAAACTTTGCAACAAGTCTGCTAACAAAACTCTGTGTTATTGGCTCGCGGTCTGGTCTCTCTTTGACTCCGATTTTCTTTGAGTAGAATTATCTGGATTCGTTCTTCCTTGCTCACATAAATTATGGTCTGTAGAAAGAGAAAAATATGAATTATGGTTTGTAGAAATAGAAAAATATGAATTTCTCCTATGATGCCGGACTTATGGGACACCCTGTGTATATATATATAAACATATAAACAGCAAAACTTACATAAAATAAAAAATAATAATAGCACAGGCTAAAGCTATATACCAATTTAATATATGTACGAACAAATACATACTTATTTATAAAAACTTAAAATAATATACATCAAAATACATACACTTTATGTTCTACTGAATTTAACTGAAATACTAGCTCGTGGTCGAGTCTACCGTTACATCATTGCTGCTTTGTATTATGCAATAAATAAGGTTTTGCATTATTTCACCACTCAAGTGTGCGGGTACCTATACTCGATGTAAAGGGCTTTCAATTCGTTCAATACTATTTTTGTGCCCACTTTACAATTGGTTGGCAAGTTATCTTTAAACACGGACAGAATACAATCAAAAGCACGCACAAAGAGGGCATCGTTAAACGCAAATTTTTTTTTTTGCGTGTTATTCTTGTCTTGTTCGTTTTGAAATTTATTATTATGCACTCATAAAAGGTTTGCCTTTGCATATCGCATTTTTCAGACAAGTCCATGATATTTGTAGGGAACGCATTTTTTTTTAAACGCAAATTTTGCACAATATACATTTTATAAGATGATCGCCGTTTTATTATTACTGTGAAATATTTTCACACAACACAAATTTTAAATTAGCCAAAATGTTTTTGTGATAGTTAGACCGAGAAGAGGCGTGACGCTCGATGAACCTTAGAACTCTTGACGAACAAGCTCCGAAAAGCGTCACGCGGACATAAAGCTAACTCAGTTGAACAACCTTTTCTCCAAATAAACTTTGCTTTAAGCTTTTTTGTATTAGGCGAATTTGTTCGATGTTTACATTAAATTACTCTCGACGACGTCCTCTACATTTTGATTTTTAAATTTTTGAGGCCCTATTTTATAAATAACAAATAATCTGCTCAAGTCTTTCAAAATCAATTAAAAAGATACTTAATCAACATCTCAACCCTCCAACTATCGTCCAATTGCTTTGATTTCTTTTCTTTCTAAAGTTTTTTAATCTATCCTTAATAGGAAGATTCTTAAACACCTGTCAGTAGGATGGGCTAAAAATGGACGCGTGCAGTGCAATATTGCAAATGTTGATCAATGTTGCAAAGGGGGAGTGAAAATGTCGCAAATGGGTATGCACCAAAGGGGGAGGGGTGTTTAACAGGGAGAGGGGATGCTGCAAGGGGTTCTTGCAACAAGGGAGAGGGGTTATCCTCCAAATTGCAACGAAGGGGAAAGGGGGCTTTGGGGGAGAAAAGAGGATGACCTCCACCCAAAGGGGTAACTTTATCCTAAGAGAGTGAAAGAGAGAGAGAGAGTGAGAGAAAGGCGGAGGAGGAGGGTCTTTGGGGCAGGTGGGTTGTCCTCACCCCCAAAGGGAAACCCTAACCTAAGCCTTAACCTAAGAACGAGAGAGAGGGTTTTTCATCCATTGGAGTCAGCCGCATAATGAGAGTCCAGAGCAGGGGCCTTCAACCTTTTTTAGCTTAGGCTTACCGCCCACTTTTTGATTTTTTGAGAATTAAAAAACTTATCGCCCACCTTAGGGCAAAGAAAATAAATCATCATAATTAATAAAAGAAAAAAGAAAATAAATGTTTAATTACCTTTAATGAGAGCCTTGTGGTTGATGCTTGCTAATTAAAACTTTAAGTTGGGTTTTATTTTAGTAAGAAACAAACGAAGATCTCTCTCTGCTATATTCAAACGATTTCTTTCTTTGGTAAGAAGGTGGTTCACTACACTGAATCCTGATTCAACCAGATATGAGGTAGGGAAAGCTACTAGTAGAGTGGAAATCTTATTCCATAAATGTAGATACAGCTTGGGTATTTTTTTTTCTGCCAAAGTTGTAAGTATCCACCTTCTTTGAAATTTGCTTTGCACTCAGCGTCATATTTTAATTGCAATAATTCCTCTTGACAGGTAACCTCAACATCACATACGTTTATAATAAAAGGAGTCTCCATCCACGCATCAACTTTAAGGTTGATAATGTCTTGAATGCGATTTTCCGTGTCAATTTTTAATGCATCAAGATGACTACTATATTTTTCCAAGTCACTAGCTGTGAGATCATCCTTGATTGATAACAATCAATTCAATTTTCTTTTATTGTAGAATAGATGTAGATTGTAGAAGAAAACGATTGTGTTTGTGTGTGCGTACGTGTGTGTGATCTTAGTGCTAACTATATTTTTCGTCGATTTAGATCGGGTCTTTTGAAGTCTAAATTTTCATATTTACCACACCCTTAAGTGAATCTAATTACAGTTTTCGTGAAAATTTTCTACCGCCCACCTAAAATCACAATTCTCCCACTAGTGGGCGCTACCGCCCAGGTTGAAGGCCCCTGGTCCAGAGGATCCGCAGCTTTTATATAGAGGTTTTGGAGTTGCCAGATACCACTTTTTATTATAGGGAAGGGTTATTTATTTATTTATATCAGATTTGCCAGAGAGCACTATTTATTTATATATAGATGAGTTGCCAGATGATATCATTCTATTTATTTAGTTATATATAGAGGAGTTGCGAGATACCACTATATAATTTAATTATGTTCAGGTGTACATTATTATGGTTGAGTTGCCAGATTGCGCTATTTATTTAAAACAGATATTCTTGATAGTTGGTTTAGAATTCTTACGCAGCCAGTCGGTTTAGAAGGCGTAACCACTCAACACGTATAATTAAATAATATCGTTAATATATAAAACCAAAAGAATTAAATAAAACACCATTACATCATTGTTTATTTAGATGAATTATTGGAATCGATTTTGAAATATATAGAAAATAAATATACAATCGTTCATTGAATGCAAACGAGGAATATATGCAATAAAAATTATAATAATAGTATAAGAAATACGAACGAAGAACATGTATACAATCAAAACATAGTAATAGTATAAGAAATACGAACGAAGAATATATATATACATTCAAAAAATAATAGTACAAAAAATATGAACGAGGGGTATTATATATATAATCAAAAAATAAAATATAAAATAATAATAAAAGAAATACGAAACGATGGAGTACAACCATCAATATAATAGTACAGTAGAAATCTGTATATATACACAATTATACTAAATAATTAAATATATTGAAATTAAATATACATCAAAATACATACCTTTTATATTCTACTGCGCTTAACTAAAACACTAAACTCGCACGTAATCGACTCTACAGTCACATCATTATTGCTTTGCATTACGCAGTAAACACGATTTAACAATATTTCACCGCTCAAGTTATAGGGATACGTATAATCGATGTAAATGGCCTTCATATCGTTCAATACTATTTTTGTGCCCACTTTACAATTCGGTTGGCAAATTATCTTTAAACACGGCTAGAAGACATTCAAAAGCACGCACAAAGAGGTCATCGTTAGCCACAACATCGTTATTAAATTGAAGTTTATAAACACTTCTTTCCAATCGAGGGTTTATTCTTACCGATCCGAGCATTTCAATCGTGAACTCATCTTCACAATGCACAACGACAGTTGAAATAATCTTCTAAGTCTTAACGACAGCTGCTCATTATATAAAGAAAGTTCATCAGGGTGAACAGTGAAGGTGAGCTCTACCCTGTACCGCTCAAGCCCTTTGTACCAAAGTTCATAATATTTCGAAGAGTCTAAATCTTTTAAATAAGCATCCAGTTCTAAACCATTCTCGCCTTGTTCAGTCCTACACTCGGTAAACCCGTCGAGCAGAGCGGTGTATGCTTATTCAAGAACGGTACCAAAATAAACCATATCCGCAACACGTGCGTCTAATATAGGCTTTAGTTTGTGGAAACGGACGATTTCAAACATTCTGTCGAGGATGAAACGGTTTCGCGTGAAGACAAGAACGTTATTATCAGACGCATTCTTCCACATCAATGTATATCAATGCATGGCCGATCGCTACTTATACACAACGTACAAACAATGCATATGAGGGGGTATCACTAATCTGCTCTCTTCTTGTACCTACACCTGCAGGTATTTTATAACGATCCTCACTCCACTTCTCAACTATCGCAAAGACTCTGTTCATCTCCTCAATACTTAAATAAAGAACATTCCGTTTACCAGAGTTTGTTTGTCTACAATTCGTTTCAAGTACATAGTTAATGGCTCCGGTTTTACGCCTGAACACGCGCAATGACTTTGTCACGAACACAACGTACACGACATTGAGAATGCTTCTCAAAGGCAGTTTCATCGTATTCGAGGAGTGCACGTCCACTCGGTTCGAACTCTGAGATGACTGTGAGCCAAAGGTGGGCGGATCGGCTTGGCGGGAGCTGTAAGTCACACCATAAGCTGATGAATCGTGTCCGGCGTTGTTCCAACGTGAATACTTGTATCCCATTTATATTTTCAGTAGCAGGGTACGAGTACTCGGTACGATGCACCATGATATAATATCGCTTGTCACATCACTCATCAACAAGACTCACTAACCATAACCGTTGCTTCTCTTCTGCACGTGTTGTTTCTCCCACTTCACGGGATATGTAACCTTTTATAGAGTTTAGTCCTAAAACATACTGCAATAGGGTGTGTCAATTTGGGAGGTGAAAATTAATTTTTGCCAATTCCTTCACTGAGGGGTTTTAAAAATGTTTTTGGATGTGAAGAATTCAAATCTGCTATTATTTTTGTGATTGCTCAACACTTAGCTTGGCAAATCTACGTTTGATTAAAAAGCACATAAATTGCTCTCGGAAAACAACATTTATTAATTTTAGCTTCTCAAAATGTCAGGTAATGCTATAAAAATTTTAGTTTCTCTGCATAAAACATATCCTAGTAATCATAAAACATATCCTTGTAATCATAAAACAACATTAGAAAGTAATGACATCAGTAAAAAAAAATATTTAAACAACAAGTTTCATCAAGTCTTGCTTTGATTCGTTCTTGGACATCAGCCGCCGACTTGCTTCTTGGCCTCTGATATAGCCCTCACGTTTCTCATGTGTATACACCCTGCTTGCTGCCTCTGTGACTTGTTTCACACACCTCTCTATTGACTGAGCATGACAGGGCCACTGTGGAACTTGCATAGGCTTGTCAAAGAACTTCTTTACTTCCGCTGTAGTCAGTTTACATGTCAAAGGAGGTTCAAATACCCCGTCAGACCAGTATGTCAGCTCCAACACGGAAGAAGCACTGGGGTTGATGGAAGGTGTCTTCCTGGGACGTACAGAAAGATCTCCAAGTGTGTCATCATCTCCACCCCTCATGTCAACAATCTTTTGGACACCAGCTCTCCTCTCCTCACTGTCATCTGAGCACAAGATTGTCTGGATTATCATTTCGCTGAATGCATACCATGCTGAGCGCTTGATGGTTGGCAAAACAGCATCCACTACAGCCTTCTTTTGCAGCCTAACTAGCCGCAGCTGAAACAAGATGTGGCGTGGGCCTTCCACCCAAGAGTGTTTTACTTTGATGTTGAACCAACAGGGGTAGTACACACCAACAATGTATTCCACTATCAGTCTTAAGTTGTTGAGGGTTTTGCCTTTAAGGCCATGTTTTGAAACCCATATGCGACAAAGCCTGTTTGCTGTTGTCAACCACCTTGAATGGCTCACTGGACCAATTTCAAGAAGGGCCAGATCTGTGGGAAGTTCTCCTGTCCTTATGGCCTGTGTGATCCTATACCCGTACGCTTGATCAGTAGAGAGATCCTTTACGACATTGTCACTCAGTGAAGTAAGAGGCTCTCCAATTGAGAGTTTGGTGAATGAAGGATCAATTTCAAGTTCGGTTGCAGTGTCTAGCATCTTGCCAATGTTACCTCTCCACTTGTTGTTAGACAAGGTCTTCCCATCCAGTGCTGTGATCAAGTGTCGCAGGGGTAACTCGTTAGTGTGGAGGGCACAAACCAACCAGATCAGCTTACGGCAAAGCTTGAGCTCTACCCAATGCATGGAACCACCCTCCCAGCCAGTGTTAACATTTGTAGAATCACCTCCAATGGCCTGCAGGCTTTTATCAATGCCCTTCTTCTTCATGAAATCTACAAGATTATCAGCAATAACTTCAGCAGGTTTTTTTCTCGTTGAGCCTTTCTCAGGAGTGAAGTGGTAGAGATATCTTCCACCTGGCTCACTGCACACAGAATAATGCTCTTCTTTGATGATGCTGGGGAACTGACGATCTGAATTGTTTGCTTTCAGCATAACTTTAGTTGTATCTTGACGGCCGTCAAAGAAGATGCAGTCAATTTCACCCTTCTTACAAAGATCATCAAATTCCTGATCCAGGGATCTCATAACTTTTTCTTGGGCCCTCTTGACTTTATTGTGATCAACTACAAGTCTCTTGTCTTCTTCAGTGATCAAGCCAGCATCCATAAAGGCAGCAGTGGTGATGGCAGCTGTGGCACGCAGGCCAACACCATATCTGATACTATGCATAGCAACATTAGGTATTTCTAATGTGTTGTACTCTGGCCTTTTATTGGAAGTTGAAGACGTGCTTGGTATTTCTAATGTCACTTCATAACTTCCATCCTTTCCATCTTGAGCATCAGCTATTTGTTCTTCATTTTCATCATCAAAGAAAATTATTTCATTTGATGGCATTGAAACATCCTGCTTACTTGTCTGCTTATATTCAGCAAGCCTTCTTCTTTCGTCTTCTTGCCGCTTCTGCTTTTTGACTTGTCTGTTGTGCTCAGGTTGATCTGGCAAGCCAATCTGATGTGGTCCAATAGAACCAGACTTGTCTCTCTGGCCTTTAATGAAAGCAAGTTCCTTCACAGGGATCTTCATCTCCCTAGGGCATGTACAGTTAATGTGAGTTTCGTTTTTGCAACCAGCATCTGCAAGGCAGCCAAATTCAGAGCAGAGAACAATTTTACACTTGCAACTGAGGATGTCAAAAAACTTGTCAAGTTTTGCAATGAAAGCCTCTTTGACATGTAGCTTTCCTCTCCCAAGAGATATGTTTTTGGCCTGCTCCCAGCTCTCTTGGATCTTGTTTAAGATTGTGACTCGTGAATTTACAACGGGGGCTACAAAAGAACTGTTTGCTCGTTCCCACTTTTCAAGCACTTTAGGGTAAATGTCCTTTGCAAGACTGGCTGCTGGGTAGTTTCTCACATACTCACCACTTTGTTCTCTTAGCAGTAGCCCATATTTCAGAACGTCTCGCAGAGTTGGGAGTTCAGAGGGCAACAACTCTCTACCAGTTCCAATTAGGTTGCTCATATGTGTGAATGTCCCCAGTCTTGTCTTCCTTTTAGAAGCCATTGTAGGTCAATTCCCACTGGTTAGGATGGTAGCACTGACGGACAAGTTATCTTCAGCACACTGATGAATATGTTTCAACCTGTGAAATAAGCAAAAACAGCAGTGCATTATATATGCAGCATATATAATTATTAATATAATAATTATTATATAATTCCACAAAAAAGTCAAAAAAGTCACTATTTTTATGTAGCTTCTTACCAAGCAAAACTAAATTATATTAAATTAACAAAAATATCTTTAGAATTCCTAAGTCATGCTGCATCTTTTTAGCACCCCTCATATTTGGAATTTGAAAGTTGAAAAATTCGATACACCTAAAGTATCATACCTCAAGCTTCACACGGTTCAATGTAGCCTTAAAAGTATCAAAGGAGGGTGGAATAGGGAGCCATTGATTATCCACTATATCTTCACACTTTGCTGAATACCACTTCATAAATGTCGAACACGCACTATTAAAGGTAGCCATTACTACTTTTGGTCTACGTGGGAAAATACATGTCTGAGAACCAGACCTTGCAGCGGTCAATTGAGCACGCAGGGAAGAGATATGCCCAGGTAGTAGCAGGAGTCACGTGGCCGAACATACAGAGGGCGAACTTAGAACGTTCTCCTGTACACACACACACATACACACACACACACACACACACACACACAAAGGAGAAGTGAAACGCTAATTGAAACACGATATATTTAATGAACGAATTATTGAAGGTGTATATATATATATAATATATATATATATATATATTTACAAATACGTGTAATAAATAAACATATCGTTATCAATACACATATATAACAATCAAAGATTATGGTTTCCAAAGGGTACGGTATCTTAGGTAACAGGCACCTGGTAACGTTTCCTATAGGTGTTACGGCACACCTTCGTACCCTTCAGTTCCTTCACGCCCGAAAATTGTGGGTCCCTACAGTTAGTTGGGGCGGTTCGTCGCCCTCATCTTCCAAACACACTAGATCTTTCAAAGATTCAAAGTTAACGACCCGCTGATTCGCATGGTTGAGCGTGATACTCTTAGCTTTCACGATATATTTCATATCCTTCCCCACCCTCACCCTTATCCAATAAGTTTTTGGTCATGTTGAGACAAAAGAGTAGGGGTATGTGATGTCTCCATACTCATCCTTGATCTCATCAGTCAACTCCCCGAGGAATTCACCAATAGGAGGCATGTATTCACTCTCCCTCGCTGTGAATATCACGCTATCTGGATCGGCGTACAGAACCCTCCGTCCAAGAGAATGCAATGGACGCCAAAGTTTGATGCGTCCGTATGAGGTTGTGAAGTTGGCTACAGGTATGTTTGTAACCCGTGAGGTATCTGTGGTCAATTCGATAATGTTTTACTTTATTATGTAAGTATTACCTACATTCACGATCTCCATGACCTCTTTATCGGGAGCGTTGGCATAATCCCAGACTTCACTATAACTTTGTGCCAAATGAACGTTCCTCTTGCCAGTATTCTGTGCAAATTTTCTCCAAAGACTGTTTAGACACAACTTTGCACTAAAGCGTTTGCCTGGGTTCTTTATAATTTGGGAACGGTCAAGTTCTATCCCTTCACGGTCACGGTAACGTTGAATATAAGTCGATTTTTCATCTTCAGTATCAACTCTTCGCGGATACCCTGATGCCTCTACCTTATCCTTGAAAAAAGTGTTTATATATGGCGTGAAAAACTTGGATAGCTTCTGAAATCTCCACACCTCATATATCTTCAATATTCTGTAGTCATGGCAAACGGCTAGGTCCAGCTCAGGGTTGTATATACACATCTGATCTTACGCTGGTTGGTTGTGTGATTACAATCCCCATTGTTCTACTTTGCGCACTTCACGCACAGGGGAGACATGAGCTTGTTGTCTATAACGACGGGCAAGATCGGCATCCATAAATTGCGAGCGGGGGAGCACGTCTACGAAAGAAAGACCGAAATAATACTTCTTCAAATTTGTTGAGAACATCTCGATGGGTGGCAGGTCAGGTCCCACCAGTTTTTCAGGTGCACCTACAGGGTACGGATTGCTCTTCATCACGTCGGGATATAAAGAACAGAAATCATAGTAATGGAGTTTCACTCCGTCCATCGGCGCAAAGTATAGCTTGAAGGGATTTGTACGCCCTCCGAACAAGCTATCACCGCATTTGAGAGGATCCAGCACCATTGAACGCTTGATCCTGTATATTTCTTGACGGTACTGCCCATCTGTTTCCATCCGTGCATCATACTCATGCTCCCACAAGACCTTGTGAGTGAAGTGGGCGCCTATAAGCTGATCGCGGGCACGGGTCCATGCAAACTGTCGGCAGGAGATCTACCGTGGATATCTCCTACGATTTCACACTGAGGACGTGGGCATCCGTGCCACCAGCAGCCGTTAAAGGAGTACACAGTCTCCTCACCAGTAGCCCAGTCTTCGCTTAGACCAGGGGCCTTCAACCTTTTTTAGCTTACCGCCCACTTTTTTGATTTTTTGAGAATTAAAAAAACTTATCGCCCACCTTAGGGCAAAGAAAATAAATCATCATAATTAATAAAAGAAAAAAGAAAATAAATGTTTAATTACCTTTAATGAGAGCCTTGTGGTTGATGCTTGCTAATTAAAACTTTAAGTTGGGATTTATTTTAGTAAGAAACAAACGAAGATCTCTCTCTGCTATATTCAAACGATTTCTTTCTTTGGTAAGAATGTGGTTCACTACACTGAATCCTGATTCAACCACATATGAGGTAGGGAAAGCTACTAGTAGAGTGGAAATCTTATTCCATAAATGTAGATACAGCTTGGGTATTTTTTTTTCTGCCAAAGTTGTAGGTATCCACCTTCTTTGAAATTTGCTTTGCACTCAGCGTCATATTTTAATTGCAATAATTCCTCTTGAAAGGTAACCTCAACATCACATACGTTTATAATAAAAGGAGTCTCCATCCACGCATCGACTTTAAGGTTGATAATGTCTTGAATGCGATTTTCCGTGTCAATTTTTAGTGCATCAAGATGACTACTATATTTTTCCAAGTCACTAGCTGTGAGATCATCCTTGATTGATAACAATCAATTCAATTTTCTTTTATTGTAGCATAGATGTAGATTGTAGAAGAAAACGATTGTGTTTGTGTGTGAGTAGGTGTGTGTGATCTTAGTGCTAACTATATTTTTCGTCGATTTAGATCGGGTCTTTTGAAGTCTAAATTTTCATATTTACCACACCCTTAAGTGAATCTAATTACAGTTTTCGTGAAAATTTTCTACCGCCCACCTAAAATCACAATTCGCCCACTAGTGGGCGCTACCGCCCAGGTTGAAGGCCCCTGGCTTAGACCATCAACCGAAAGAACACGACCATTATCCTTAATCGGTACTTTCCCCGTGTTGCGGGCATGCTTTATATATACACCTGTCTCCTGCTGTATATGTATGAGCCAGTAAATAGCCTTGTGCCCATAACTGTGGGGATTGATTTGTGAATGACGGCTAAGGTGTCTTTGGCCATGAAATTGTTCTAGAACACCATAAAGCACACTGAGGCAAGCGTGGTTACGACTTGCGACGGATCGCATTTGAAACGGTCTAGGTACATCCTTCTAAAGGACTGGAAATATACTCTAAGCACGGGCACATCATTCACGTAATAACGCTCACATTCATCAGCTATATTGTAAGGATTAGATTCATTAAAACTGTTGTAGTAGCGGTCAAAATCTTCACGTTCACCTGTATTCATACATTCATAGTTAACGTAATGTTTGGGTGGAGGTAGACCTACGTAATTTAAAGTTTCGCTAGTGAGGAATGTATAAGGGAAACATTCTTTTGAAACTTCGGCGGCTACGCCCATGATCTTGAGTAGCTTTGCTAGTTTACAAGGTGTGAATAATAACGTGTCTTTAAACTGTACATTACCTTTTATTTGCATCTGCATAAGTTTGTTCCCTCTTTTCAAGGGATCACCTGTAAATATCTCAGATTACTCATGCTAAAGCAACTCCTTATAAAGGAACCGTGTGTCAAATTTTGCCCCGTTATGGTCAAGAATATACATTCATTTTTTTGAAATTGTCCGCTAAATTGACTGTATAATATAGGATACAAAGAGTTTCACGGGACTGTCGCGTGCAATCGTTTTAAAAACGTTTGTCCGTTTACCACATTTGTGACACTCATCACAATCGACATCCATGCACTCATCACAGATCGTCTGGATTACAAGTAGATATGGAATGACGTCTTTGGTTTCACCGTTCGTATGTTTCTATATCGTAGTACACAGTTATACAGGGTGTATTTTTAGGCTTAGCGTCTTTCATGTAACATACATGCTTTACTCCAACCGCCTTATATTTCTCATGGCATGTAGAACAGTGAATTTCATCACATTTATGCTTGAAATTCTCTCATTTATCCATCATATGAAACATACCACATTCACAGATTCTCATTTTCCTGCACGTGCCAATTGACTTACGGAGCTCAAAACAGTTATTATTAAAAAATGTGCATCTGAATACATCACATTCCCTGTTCTCAGCTTCAACCACACGGCCTTCACATTTGGAACTTTTACACTGCTCATATACCATGTGGCAATCCTTACAATGTTTCACTATATCTTCCGCAAACTCGAGACATCTCTTACACAAATCACGATGCCTTCCATATTTTCGACTTTTATCATAACTCGCGTAAAGGTCCCTTATATTTCGGATGGGGAGATTCGTTGTTCCTGACAGATCTAAAATAAATAGGGGCCTTGTACGATCCTTCACACTGCTTTTAAAAACACAATCTTATGATGTTCATCCATTCCAAATATAATTATACGAACATTCATTTTCTGCTCTACCTTTCTCAGCTCTTCAGGACCCATATTACTCAAACTCAAGTTTACAGTCTACAGCTAGTTTGAGGGGACGCTGCACAACCGTAGGCAACCAAATGTTTTTGACCCGTGAATTTAGTACAGTAAACTTACGGGCAAAGACGAGTGCTATAAAGCCGCAACCACGATCGGCGTTTATATGCCGTCTGTAAATAGCCTGAGAATTGAAGTTAAGAGTATAAGGTGTGGCACTATGACCCGCAACACGGAATACAAGGTCAATACCAACCGTAAAGTTGTCCATATTGAAGGCTGTACTACTTTGAGAAGCCTGCATTAATTTAGGGCGGGTCGTACTCGGGTGACAACGTGAATCTGAAGGAAATCCTACCATCAGGGGTGTCTAAATTATGTGTTTTTACATGGGGAATTCAAATATGAGCTTATATTTTGGATAGGATAACTCTAACCTACATCATTTTGTATTTCTAAATTGCCAATTTTACCCTTTTGAACCCCTTTATAATATATTAAAAGATATAAGGTAAATCATTTATATTGACAAGGCCAAATCAACTTTACATATATTTATTAATAGGTGAACTGCATGTATATCACTGGATATAATTACAAAGATCATTCTCCTGACATCTTGAACTTTGCCAGGTTGCACAAATCCTGCTTTGACTCAGACTTGGACATCAGCTTCCTGCTGGTCTCCTGAGCCCTGATCCCTCCATCCCTCTTTTCCTGTGAGAAGTACTTAGCAGAAGCCTCAGTCACCATTTTAACAACCCTCTCAATGCTTTGTGTGTGGCAACGCCAGTTGCGCACCTCCATGGGGGTGTTGATGAAGGTTTTCACCTCTGAGGTGCTTAGAGAGCAGGTGAGAGGTGGCTCTGACACACCTTCTGACCAGCTGATCAAGTCACCGATGCTGGAAGCATCACAATTGATGTCAGGTGTCCTTCTGCTTCTAACAGAGGAGTCCCCCAGCTGAGTGTCCGGGTCCCCCTCTCCCCTGATGGCCAGGATTCTCTCCACCCCTTCAATCCTCTCCTTCTGATCCTCAGAGCAGAGTAGTGTTTGGAGGATGACTTCACTGTGGGCATACCAAGCAGATCTTCTCACAGTTGGCATCACAATATCCAGCACCTCCATTCTCTGGGACTTGAGGCAGTCCAGCTGAAAGAGGATGTGCCTAGGCCCTTCGATCCAGGAGTGCTTGGCCTTCACGTTGAACCAACATGGGTAATACACTCCAATGATGAATTCCACAATGAATTGCAGAATCTTCAGGTTCTTTCCTTTAAGTCCGTGCTTTGACACCCAGAGCCTGAAAAGTCTGTTCGCTGTGGTGAGCCAGCGGCTGTGGTTTACTGGTCCTATCTCTAACAGAGCCAGCCCTGCAGGAAGTACTCCATCCCTGACTGTACAGACAATTTTATAGCCATAGTATTGATCAGTTGAGAGATCTTGAATGACCTTGTCAGGAAGCTTGATCAGTGGAGGGCCAAGAGAGATTCGGGTGAAGTTTGGATTGATATCAAAGTCTGTAGCAGAATCAAGGAGCTTTCCTATTGGCCAGGATAATTTTTTGTATGACAGAGTAGGGCCATCAAGGTCAACAATGAGATGGCGCAGGGGAAGTTCAACAGTGTGCAGGTTGCACACCAACCAGACCAGCTTTCTCCCCAGGTGCAGCTCCAGCTTCCGCATTACTCCGGCTTTCACACCAGTGTTGACATTTGTTGAGTCTCCTCCAATGGCCAACAAGGTCTTATCATAACCCCTCTCTTTCAGCCAGGCAAACAGGACCATAGCAATCTTCTCCGCATGTGACTCCTCTTTAGTTGCTTTCTCTGGGGTAAAGTGGAACAGATAGTAGCTGCCAGGCTCACTAACAACACTATAGTGTTCTTCCTTGATCTTTGCGGGAAAAGATTGGTTACTGCCCTCAGCTTCCATCATCACATTGGTCAGGTCAATCCGCCCATCAAAGAGGATGCAAGAGATCCCCCCCCTCCTCCCTGCACTTCTTCTCGAACTGTTCCCCCAGCTCTCTCATCAACTTCTCCTGTGCTCTCTTGACCTTGCTCTTATCAATCACTTTACTTGTATTGTCTTCTGTGATGATTCCTGCGTCAATCAGAGCTGCTGTTGCTATCGCTGCAGTTGGCCTCAGCCCTATGCCATACCTTACACTAGCAAGGGCAATGTTTTGAATCTCATCATAGTTTTTCTGTACCTTTGCCGAAGCTGCTGGCTCAGGGTCAGTTTGAGGGAAGAGCTCAACTTCAGGAACAAACTCATCTTCATCACCACTTCTCTCCAATTCCAGATCCTCATCACCATCTGCCAAAAATCTCTTAACATCCTTCCTGGCTGCCTTCTATGCTACTGCAGCACTTTCCTCCTTGCTCCTTCTCCTTTTCTCTGCCTTCCTTTCCATCCACTGCCTTTTCAATGTCCTCACCTGTCTCTTGTGCTCTGGTAGAACAGGACCCCCTATTTGGTGGGTCCCTTACTTCCAACCTTCTCTTTCTGTCCCTTGATGTAGGCAAGATCTTTCACAGGAATCTTTTTCTCTCTGCTGCACTATACCAAACTGTATGATAATTACAATTAAGTGGAATGGCACACCTTTTTATTTGAGTATTTAAATATTATTATTATTATATGAATTACATTATATGTGTTTATATGAATTAGTTAGAACAATGCTCTATGAGAGATAACGTCAGCAGCCATGATAGAAAACGTGAGAAGACATATTCTGGGGTAACTACAATAGTAAAATAATCAACAATTTAATAATAATCAACTGCAATATGATATAGGTTAGGGTTATCAGAATTAAATATTTTCTTCAGAATTGTGTTCTATACACCAAAATATGTCATTTGAACACCCCCTCCATTGATTTAAAAAAAATGCATAGTATGACCGGCTCTACTGCATTATACTGCATAATATGTACTCTATATCTACAGCTGCCAAGCGTCTGAATGATATTACTACCCAAAAATCATCTAGATCCCCGACATCTGACCCAAACCCGAAGGACAGCCTCGTCCTGACTTCACGTTCATCGCGATTCTGAAGGGCAAACTCCACAATACGCTCAACTACGCGCCGTAGTCCGTGTTCAACACCATGGCTATACATGGATCTAGGATCAACCCTGAATATATACCGATTTCCAACCAGTGCTGGGGTGGGGTTGGCGGTGCGCACCATTTCGAATGTTATACCATCCTCTACAGAACGAGAAGCTGCTGCTGCTGTGGAGGATGTACCCGGAATTGAACAGGAATAAGGTGGGATATTTTTATTTGAGGAAGGTACTATTGTGGGGGTTGTGTCGTAGGACGTAGAGGGTTGGGGCTCTATTACTGGTGGTCTAACAACCGGCGCAATCCTGGCACGCTTTATACCTGACGTGGAGGGCTCTTCATCATGCCTCCGCTTTGAATTGTCGCGTGCTCCAGGTATCACTGGTGTGGGCTTGTTAGCGTGGTTGGAGTCTGTGACAACAACTACACTGTCGTCAGAGTCATCTGTAATATCGATGATGGGAGGCTGTACATCGTCGTCATTCACGGTTCTGTGGAAGAAGAGGAAAAACAAGGCTATCGAATATAAGGATCACCACTTAAATTTTTATTATATTTTGTAGATGACCCACTTAGGAGTGTGACGTGTTGGAGATGGATTCTGTAGAAAAATTTAGGTTCACGAGCCCATCCACATGTATTATATCTGGCCCTAGAGGATGTGGTAAAACTGTGTTTATGCTTAAAATCATTAAAGAAAAGGGAGAAATATTCTCACAACTTGTGCATAAAGTTATATGGTGTATCAGCCAATCAAATGTTCCCGAATCAGCGTAAGGAGTTTTTGGAAGTTTATAAAGAAGTTACAAGTCAGCGTTACGGATATTTGCTTTGTGACTTTCATCGGCGAAACACGTTTAGGGTGCTTCCTAGAACGAATATACGAGGGCCACTCAATATATTTTGCCCAACCTTTTTTTTTTCTTTCCAAGCTTTCTTGTAAGTTCCAGATATTTTGTACACAATTAGTTACATTCCTTTTTTACAAGTTTTTATTTTTCCACATAGTCTCCATCCTTTTCTACGGCTTTCCTCAACCTCGAAACAAGGGCCTTTATTCCTTGCTGGTGAAAGTCCGCTGGGTTCCGCTGGAGTCACCTCTTAACCTCCTCAACAACCTCATTGTCACTCTGAAACTTTTTTTCCATGAATAGCATCCTTCATTGACCCAAACAAATGAAAGTCTGAAGGTTCCAGATCCGGGCTCTATGGAGCGCATTTTTGTGATGGCCTCTCTTGAATGCAAACTGTTGTGTGGTCTTGCGTTATTGTGCAAAAGAAGGACGTCTTCCAGTTTTCTATCCGGTCGAACTCGTTTTATGCGTCTCTGGAGTCTCTGTAGGGTAGCAATATATGCCTCGAGTTGATTGTTTGTCCTTTATTCATAATGTCCACCAGAATCACCCCTTTCATGTCCCAGAAGATGGTGGCAATAACCATTCCTGCAGAGGGAGCCATTTTCAACTTTTTCTTGAGTGGGGAGTCTGCGTCATGCCACTCCATGGATTGGCGTTTCGTTTCAGGGCTTTGTGATCTTCATTCAGTTCGGGAGGAGCAAACCGTGAACACACTTTTGAGTATCCCAGTTGCTGAATTATCGTATTCACACTTCCTTCACTAATTCCTAGCTCCAGTGATTGCTCCTTGTATGTGACGCGCCGATTTGATCGAATGATGCTGTTAGCACATTGCACAGTGTGAGATGTCACAGCCGATGCCGGGCGACCACTGCGTGGCACATCATCGACGCTGTCTCCCTCTCTCCGATGATCTCACACGTTTAGACCAGCTTCCAACTGTGCTTCGATCAACAACAGCATCTCCGTAAACGCTTTGTAGACGTTTGTGGATATTTCCAACTGCGGTTAAGAACTCGATAACAGCTCTCTGTTTACGACGCACATCACTGTCAGACGCCATTTTCGAAACTGGGTTAACCAGCGGTTTTATACAAAGGCGTTTAAAAGCGGTTTTATACAAGGAAGGGAGGTTCAAACTGGAAAAATCCGGTTATGTAAAGCGCAGAAAGTTCAAACTTACGGCCCAAAAGACATTTCAGCCCCATGGCCTATTATTTAGCTAAGAAAAAGGGTGGGGCAAAATATATTGAATGCCCTTAGTATTTCCAAACGAGCCTGAAACGGTGTTTATTCCAAAATGAGAGAGAGGCTAAAGAATTAACGTCAATTAATAAAAATCTGTCATCGACTGCCCCGGGCAATGCAACAGATGTTTGTTAAAAATATCGACTCCGACTTTTTAAAATGCATCTGTGAAATCTGTCTTAACGTTATAAATTGCAATGTATCAATGAAACCCCCTCAGGAGGCTCGCCTACGCCGTTGCAACAACATAATACGTACACTCGCTCATAAAAGTCCAATTGTGGGGAAGAAAAAACGAATTATTGTACAAAGAGGAGGGTCATTCCTCCCCATCATATTTTCAGTTTTCAGTCCTTTACTGACTAGATTAATATAATGAAGAAAGTGGTAGTGATTCCACACGAGGTGTATGCTTCACTGCAAAGTTCAGAGAGTCGAGACACGGTTCTAGAACCTCGTAAAAGCAGACTTAAAAGAATGGAAAGCGAATTGTTAGCCATATTAAAAAGTGAAAAAACACCTGATGAGAAAGAATCTCATGCCAAGAAGCTCTGCACAAATTTCTTCACGAGGACGAAAATTATAAGAATCCGACAGAGATCCCCGTGATTATTAGGCACAGCACGAACAACGACATAGGACCTGTGTCCGCCGATAGAGCTGACCAACCAAAGAATAACGGGTCGGCCACGCAACATATCGAGCATGTGTTGAAAAGCACCCTACTACATACATTGAGGAATAAAGGTTTAAGTCTTTATAATCTATTGAATGAGGATCCCAACATACAGTGGACCGATACAGGTGAGATCATTGTGGAAGGAGCAAAGGTACAGGGATCGAATATCTTAGACAATGTCCATGATCTGGTAAGAAAGTGGGATAGGCCCTCACCATCATTATGGAAGCATATTAAAGCAAGACTACAACAAGTAAATGTCCCCAAAACAATGATAGGAAATCGGAACAGGTTAAAAGACTTGGAACATGCATCGCATGTGCCACAACTGAGAACGCCATCACCACCAGCGGTAGCACCTCTGAAGAGGAGAAAGAAGAGGCTAAACAACGGTCATCACTACCCACGTGCCTCTAAAATAATTAGGTCCCTGAAGGCGAGGTCAGATAGGTCTTTAGTTCTAGGTATTACCCCTAGGCACGGCTTGGGTCTTAGGATTACGTCAAAAACAATATTTTTGAATAATAAATTAGAAGAGATTTGTGCTGAGGAAAATGTACTCTTCGTAAAGCTGTGGTCCGAATTCAGTGATCCTAGTCTTTTTATAAAAGATGGGGTGCATTTTAATGAAATAGGTAATGCTAGGCTAGGTAGGTTAATAGACGAAAACGTGCGAAAGCTGTATAGGTCGAAGCCTTCTTTAAACGTTGTGGGTCCGGAGAACGCGGGCCTGACGTGATAAATAGTTTAAAACGAGGGGCCCGTGGTAAAAAATAACTTAAACGTCTTTTATTGTAACGCGCGTAGTATTAGAAATAAATTAAATGAATTTAAGGCGATAATTTATTCTGGCAACTATGATATAGTTGCTATCACTGAAACTTGGTTAAATACCGTGACTCGGGACTTGTTGGGGGAACTTGATATACCGGGTTTTGAACTCTTTACTAATGATAGGTTACATAAGTTTGGTGGAGGCGTTTTGCTGTACATTCGTAATTCCCTTAGGGCTATAGAGGTTAAGTTAGATTTTCCGGCAGCAATTAATGCGATATGTGTTGAAGTTAGGGCGTGTATTATTAGTTTTAATTTTGTTGTTGTTTATAGACCTCCCGTTCAACCCCTCGATACAGATACTAGATTTTACTCACTTCTTGGCAATTTTATTGACAATCGGAATAGTATAATTGTCGGAGACTTTAACTGCCCTAATGTTAATTACGAGAATTTTACTGGTAATGAGGAGGGTTTGAGATTGGTTGAGTTTATGGACGATAACTTTTTACGACAGATAGTTATCGAACCAACGCGCGGTGATAATATTTTAGATTTGGTGATGACGAACGGCGAGAATATAGTCGAAGGTTTAGAAGTAGGCGAGAGTTTAGGATGTAGTGATCATCAAATTCTTAGGTTTAAGTTAGCGATAAAAAACACTCAGGATAGTAACGTGATAGAAGTCCCTGATTTTCGTAGGGCTAATTTTGATAGTTTTGCGGATAGGATGAGAGTAGTGGATTGGGATAACTTATTTATGGGTACCTAATGACACAAATTTGGGTTGGGTGGCGTTTAAAGAAAGTTTTATGAATATTGAAAGGGAGTTGATTCCTCGTAGGCCCAAGCGCGCTAGATATCATGGTAGGCCGAAGTGGTGGACTAGGGAAATAGGCAAGTTCATAAACGAGCGTAATAGAGCGTAAAGACTTAATAAGCGCAATGGCACGGCAGCTAACTTTAATAGATATATCGAGCTTAGACGTCAGGTTAAAAGATGTCAGGAATGCCAAGCGTAATTTAGAGATACTTATAGCTGGGGATAGTAAACATAATCCAAAAAAGTTTTTTGAATACGTTAATAATCGTAAGCCGATAAAAGATAACATAGGCCCTCTAGTGGATGTTAATGACGCTTTGGCTTCTGACGCTCAGGCGATGGCGAGTACTTTCAATAACTTTTTTGCGACAGTTTTTACCGTAGAAGACGTAAGTAATGTCGCCGACGTGGACGATATCGTTCCATTTAGTAGCGAGACTATTTTGGATGAAATAACTGTTTATGAGGGTGAGATTGCGCATTATATCGATAGGCTAAAAGTTAGCAAGGCTCCAGGCCCTGACGCTTTTTATCCCAGACATTTGAAAGATTTGAAAGACGTTATCGTAGGCCCCTTGACGAAGATTTTTAATCAGTCACTCGAAACGGGGATTATTCCTGAAGACTTCAAATTAGCTAACGTCACGCCTATTTTTAAAAAAGGCGACCGCGCAGTAGCTAGAAATTATAGGCCCATTAGCTTAACGTCAATTGTCGGTAAACTTTTGGAATCCGTAGTTAGGGATCGTATCATCGATCACTTAGAAAGTAGAGATTTGATTAACAGTAGTCAGCATGGGTTTCGACGCCATAGGTCTTGTTTAACTAATTTGTTAGAATTTTATAACGAAATAGTGCGCGAATACGATAGGCATAGAGCAGCTGACGTTATTTATTTAGATTTTAAAAAGGCGTTCGATACAGTTCCGCATAGGAGACTGATTGCGAAGGTCAAAGCGCTCGGTATACGCGGTCAGGTAGCTAACTGGTTAGAAGAAAGGCTTCGTGCTAGGAGACAGAGGGTCGTAGTTAATGTTTGTGAATCGGGGTGTTTAGATGTAGGTAGCGGTGTCCCACAGGGTTCAGTGTTAGGCCCATTGCTATTCGTAATTTACATTAACGACATAGATGTAGGATTGACTAGTAACGTGTCAAAATTCGCGGACGATACTAAAATAGGCGGTAAGGTTGTCAACGAGGACGATAGAAATAGGCTCCAAGACGATGTATATAGGATTATGGAGTGGACAGATAAGTGGCAGATGCAATTTAACGTAGACAAATGTAAAGTTTTGCATATAGGTTCTCGCAACAATAATTACACGTACACGATGGATGATAGGGAGTTAGCGAGCGTTGACGAGGAAGTAGATTTAGGCGTACACGTATCTAAGGATTTAAAGGTTAGGAACCAGTGCCTGGAGTCTTGCGCAAAAGCTAGTAGGATGTTAGGCTTCATAGCGCGTAATTTCGAATTTAAATCGAAGGATATTATATTGCCCCTTTACAAGTCCCTAGTCAGGCCTCATTTAGAATATGCCGTTCAGTTTTGGTGCCTGTACTTGCGTGAGGATATTGATAGGTTAGAAAGGGTTCAGCGTCGTGCCACGAAACTTATTCCGTCATTGCGCAACAAGCCTTATGAAGATAGGATTAAAGAACTAGACCTGTATTCACTCGAAACTAGGAGATTAAGGGGGGAGCTTATTGAAGTTTTGAAAATCGTTAATAACATCGATAACGTAAATTTTGACAAATTGTTCACTTTCGATAATAGTAATACTCGCAATAACGGATTTAAGTTGCCTGGCAGACGTTTCATTAATAATATCGCTAAAAACTTCTATACGTTTAAAGTAATTGATAAATGGAATAATCTTCCAGCGTCAGTCGTTCATTCTACCAGCGTTAATATGTTTATGAACCGTCTTGAGAGACATTTTAGAAGTATTAACGTTGTTTAAAATAAAAAACAAAGTTAGCAACAGGAGCTCTGGTGGTGGTGCTCGAGGATGAGTCTGTTGACGATGAATGCCAGCTTGTGACATGCCAGCGTGTGATGCCAGCAATAATAAAATTATTTAAAAAAAAAAATTAGACTAACACGAACGTAGATGTAGCTCGTAGCGTAAACTAACCCACTTTTTGTTTAACTTTACCTACTTTTTTTTTTTCTTATCCTCTTCTTACTTTGCATGTCTGTAACTCTCTTCTTGCATGTTTGTAGTTTGCATGGTATGACTGTGAGTTAAGACTGTGTTTGCATGGTTTGTAAGCGTTCTTATTTTACTGCTTTTCATCTTTCACCCCTCTCCTATTCTCTCAGACTATTTTTCTGACTTGTCGGCAGTGGCCGGCGGATGATGATGGTGAGTCTTTTTTTCTCTTTTTCTGAATGAATGTTAACCCACGAGTGATAGGTGTTGCTCCTTACTTAACCCCTTATTCTCTTCTCTTCTCTTAACCCCCTACTCTTTCCTTTCTCTCGGGCTAACCTTAGAGTGGATCTTAGGGTCTTTGTTAGCCTTAGCTTCTTAGCTTCTGTAGATATTAAGAAGACGTTATTATGACATTTATAGCCCAGCCTCCTACGGAGGCGTAGATAGACTGTACAGAAGTGTTTACCATGATGAAGTAGGGAAAAATGATGTTGAGAGGTTTTTGCGGGAGCAGGACGTTCATACACTTCATAAGCCTGTGAGAAAAAAGTTTAAAACAACCAAGACAACAACGGCATCGATTGACTCTATTTAGCAAGCAGATTTAACAGACATGCAAAGATATTCAGTGTATAACGATGGTTACCGTTACATCCTATTCATAACACTGCCCAACACCAATTTTGCTGATTTAATTCTAACACCTGTTTTTAGGTAACTTTGGTGTGCTGATTTCAAAAATTACCTTAGTTTTGGCCTATCACGTCAGGTTTTCGAGCAATCAAATACAGATATTTTGGAGATATCGCATTTTGGCAGGGTTATGCCCAATTTTTTTTCTTTTCAAAAAATAAGTTTTTACATACTCAGAATCATCATGGAAAAGTAAACAATTGTGCAGGGAGTGAACTTTAATATACAATGGTAATATTGCCACATAAAGTGATTAAAAGTGTTTAAATAAGCAAAAAATGAATCCATATTAAAGCAAGCACGGGACCAGTTTTCTTAACATTGTCTTTTTCTTGTTTTCTTACTTTTCAGTGCTGATAAATTTTCTCTTATAGGACTTCCTAGAATGAGAGATGTCAAGACAATCTCTTTGCAGGCTCCAGCAGTAGTCAGCCATCATATGGGTATCCCATCTTCCTTGGTATCGTTCTTCCATCACTTTGATATCTTGGTGGAACCTTTCACCTTGCTCTTCACTAACATCACCAATATTTTCTGGAAATTTATCCAGATGACTCTTGAGATAGTGAACTTTAATGCTCATGTTGCAACCCAACTACCCAACTGCTGAAAGTTTACAAGTAAATCCTTTACAAGATCTTTATAATTTTCAGACTTTTTGTTTCCTAGGAAGTTCTTAACTACTGCCACAAAAGCATTCCAAGCTCTTGCTTCCGTTTCGGTCATTGAGTTACTGAACTGCGGATCTTTCATCAGTTTTCTTATCTGGGCACCATCGAATATACCAGCTTTAAGCTTCTCATCACTAAGACCTGGAAAGGCTGCACATATGTAATTAAAGCAATCACCTTCTTTATTCAAAGCTTTTACAAACTGCTTCATAAGCCCAAGTTTGATGTGGAGTAGTGGAAAAATTATCTTTTCTCGATCCACCAATGACTCGTTTACAATATTTTTATCTCCTACATTTAAATTTTGCCTTAGTGGCCACGTTTCCTTTACCCAATGTTCAGCTTTGGCGGGACTATCCCATAAGCACAAGAAACATGGATACTTTGTGTAGCCACTTTGTTGGCCAAGAAGAAAGTTGACCATTTTCAGGTCAACACAAATCACCCATTTATGAACATCATATTTTAGCATCTCCAGCACTATTTTTATGTTTTCATATTCTTCCTTTAGATGCACTGAATGACCAATAGGAATCGCGCCATATTCATTCCCATTGTGAAGCAAGACACATTTAAACTTCTTTTTGAACTGTCTATAAACAATCTCCACTCATTGGGGCTATAGTGGGTTACACCCATTGCATTCAAAAGTCCTTCTACATTATGGCAGTAAACCAAATCCTTCTCTGCACCAAAATATTGCAACAATTCTCTTTCCCTATTGCGATAAGATGTTATTTTTGTCCCAGGATGAAGTAGATTTTTCTCGTGCAATCTTGAAGCTAATAATTCTGATGACTCTTTTGAAAGGCTGAGATCACGAATTAAATCATTCGACTCAAGTTGATTAAATCGCTAAGGTGTCGTTGATGAAGAAGGCTGTTCAAAATCATCATCAGTGATATCGCGTTCGATCTCATCAGGTAATTCCATATCTTCATCTTCTGTGAGTGTTGGAAGGTCCGTGAAAATTGGAACAGGAATTTCATCTGAGTGAGAAACTGGTCTGATTGCTGAATCTAGGTTAGGATACTTTAGATGGTGTTTATTTTTGCGTTGAAGCCAGAAGTCTTCACAAGGCAAAAGTAGCAATCATCTGAATGATTTTTGGGCTCTCGCCATACCATAGGAATGCCAAACTTCAAACCTTTTCTGTTTCCATTTGTCCATTGTCGTAAATGTTCCACACAAGTTTTGCAAACAGTGTGAGGAGCCCACGACTTATCCTGATCTCCAAGTTTAACTTTAAAATAGGCCAGGTATGCCTTTTTTACGAAATCAGTAATGTTCATCCTCTGCTTTAGTAACGTAAAGCATCCACAAATGTAGCAGAAAACATCTGGGCTGTTTGAACACTTTCTTCGAACAGCAGACATGATGATGATGATGAGCTGCAACCCACCCTTCACTCACCACTGATCGCAAATAACTGCCGCAGTATTGGATCACTGAATGCTGCCCACATGTAACTCTGTGCCGCTCCCAATCATGTGGCGAGCAGGCGATGACGTCACACACTTTGCAGCTGTATCCAACCAGGACAGACTGACGTCACTAGCGGAACCGGCTGCTCTCACTCCGCCAATGGGAAATCTCTCTCAGATCATGACGTCACGCTCACACCTGGGGAAATCACAGATACCTAAGATTTTAATATGTTGTACATGACCTTTAGATTTAATGCACAGATTTGCGTATTCGACAGATAAAATTTTAACAGCAAAACAGCTGTTAACAGGTCTCAAAAATCATCAATTTTGATAAGCGCCCTTCATGGATCACCCAAAATAGGCATATTGCATTGCACGAAAACCTGATGTGACTGACAAAATCTAAGGTGATTTTTGAAATCAGCACATCAATATTATCCAGAAACAGGTCTTAGAATTAAATCAGCAGCAAAACATTTTTTTTTTGTTGGGCAGTGTAATAGATCTATTCTCTAGATATCTGTGGCTAATTCCTCTGAAAAATAAATTACCTGAAACAGTTGCTAAAGCCACCAAAACTTTCATGTTGAAAGAAAACAGGGTTCCTGGCTATTTTTGTACGGATATGGGGAAAGAATTTATAGGCCGAGCTTTTCAGAACATGTTGCTAGAGTTTAATATCAACTACTACACTACCAATTCTGTACATAAGGTCCCTTTAGCTGAAAGACTTCAACGTACCTTAAAGGAACGCATGCATCGCTATTTTACACATAAAAACACATACAGATTTATAGACAGTCCGGAATCTTTGTCCTCATCCTACAACCGCTCGCACCATCGCAGGATTGGGACAACAACTAACGAGATTTTAGAAAGCAGTATGCGCCCAGAGTCCGATCTGAGAAGAGATGGAACACCACCACCACACACTGCGCGTTTCAAAATCAATGATTATACACCGTGTAACACAAAATTTGTCCATGAGTTAAAACTATTATTTTCTGATTTTTTAGGGCATAAATAAGTAAAAATGAGCAGTCACCAAGTTCAGACTTCGGTTCTGAGTTCATGAGATCGATTTATTGATTTTTTGCCATTTTTGCTTATTAATTTAAGGGTTTTTCACACTATCTGCTTTTAAATCAAATGAATCCTGTTAAGTATAATTTTAATTGATGTTAACACGATTATTATGATAAATCAATGATGAAAAATGAAGTTCTCCAGGCCCCGTCTTTAGAAATGAAAATAAAAAGAAGGAAACGAGTAGGGAATAATTATGTATTATAATATGTTAATACACAGACATTGATACAGTGCAGTGATGCAGAGCGTTGATAAAGAGTATTGCTACGGAGAATTGATACAGAATTGATACAAAAATTCTAGCGTTATAGTTTAATCAAAAAGAAGTTTGTCTACGAGATTGGCGATTGTATTTCAGTTCACTCTCACGCAAAAGGTTCCAGATATAGTCCCCCATCATACTTTCATTGTACTGTCCCTTGTAGCGTTCCTCGAAAGAGCTGACATCCTGGTGAAATCTTTCACCTTGTTCTTCTGAGTAGTCTCCCATGTTTTCTTTGAACTCATCAAGGTGGGCGTGTAGTACGTGCAGTTTCAGCGACATCCGGCAGCCCATGCTCCGGTACGTGTCCACAAGTTCGTCAACGATTTCCCTGTAGTTCTCTGCCTTGTGGTTTCCGAGGAAACCTTTGACTAGAGAAACGAAGCTTGTCCAAGCTGTCCGCTCAACCTCAGACAGCTTCTCAGGAAAGCTGTCGGAGTCAATAAGTCGCTTCACCTGAGGGCCCACAAATACTCCTGCTTTGATCTTCGCCTCCGACAACTTCGGGAACAGCTCCTGGATGTGCTTCAAGGCCTCACCCTCTGGATCCAGCTGTTTAACAATGCTTAATGATGCCCAATTTGATGTGCAGGGGTGGCATCAGCACTTTCGTTGGCTCCACCAGCGGCTCTTGCTTCCGTTATGGCCCCAACCTCATAGCCGGTCCTGAGGGGCCAGTTCCTCTTCTCGTAGTGAAGGGCTGTATTTCGGCTATCCCAGAGGCACAGATAGCAAGGGAACTTGGTGAAGCCTCCCTGAAGCCCCATCAAGAAGGCCACCATCTTGAAATCGCCAATGACCTCCCAGCTGAATTGGTCGTACTTCAGTGCACTCAGCAGGATTTTGACGTTCTGGTACTCTTCTTTCATGTGCACTGAATGAGCCAGAGGAATCGAGGGCCACTGATTTGTGTTGTGCAGTAAAACAGCCTTGAGGCTTTTAGATGAACTGTCGATGAAGAGCCGCCAGTCAGAGGTGTTGCAGGGAATGCCCACAGCGTCGAAGATTCCTCTGATGTCATGGCAGTAGCACAACCCATCTCTAAGAGTGAAGAACACTGAAAAGCCGCGATGCCGCTTCCTCTGGGAAGTAATTCGAACGCTGTCGTCCAGTAAGTCCCACTGCTTCAGTCTGGAAATGAGCAGCTCGGCGTTGGACTTTGTCAAGGCCATTTCCCTGATGAGGTCGTTGATGTCCTCTTGGTTGGGGTAGTAGGGGCACCTTTCACCGGCCACCCGGCGTCGACGGCGCGCAGCAGATGACGCACCTTGCTCCTCCTCGGAATCATCATAGCTTGCTTCTTCTGCTGGACAAGATTGATCTCTCAAGGGAGGCTGTGGCACAGGTAGGTCCGTCGCGTTATGGGGAACAGGTGCAATAGATGACGGAATGTCAGGGTACTCAATTGGAGGCGCATTCTTCCCCTTTCTTCGTTTTGTTGGGTCCACCATACAGAAATAGCAGTCCGTGAGATGGTCTGAGGGCTCACGCCAGACACGGGGGATAGCGAAACGCATTGCCCTCTTCTCTCCTCTAAACCAACCTTCAAGAGTGCGGCGGCAGTAGTCACAGATGACATGTGGTGCCCAGCGTTTGTCTTGGTCACCGACTGGCATTCCGAAGTAGGCATGATAGGCTTCCTTTGCACGGGTGCAACTGTCCAAGCAGTGTTTTTTAGCCGTCTTTGCGAAGAACTCGCCGCACACGTAGCAGAAGGAATCCGCTGGGTATTTGCAACCACGAGCAGCCATAACAGTAACTTCGTCACACGTCACACGTCTGAAAAAGTAAAAATAATGGATTAATTTAACCCTATATGGACATAATTCTTATTTTTGTCTTAAAATTTTTTTTACCTATATTAAACATTCATTTAGAGTACTTTGAACATAAATATGTGATTTTTAATGTAATATATATATATATAATATATATATATAAATAATATATATATATAATATATATAATAATATATATAATATATATATAATGTAATATATATAATACAAATTGGACAACCTTATACCACGTGGCAAAGAAGGCATGGATGTCAGAGCCATCAATATTGTTACGTTTCAATAAAATATTCTAGTGCTCAGTTTATCAGAATTGTTTTATATTACTTCAGCCACTCTAACAACATATATTGAGCAATAAAAAATTATTCAACTTACCTTTAATCAAATAAAGTGATAAAAAATAAAAACGAACTGCGTAACCATACACTTTTACTTCTACTGACGCACTAACTTATTTTTTTCATTAAAGCTCGGTTTTCTGCAGTAGGAGTTGCCAATTCGTGATATAAACTCCTTGAACCGTTACAAATTTGACGATATCGTCATTTAAGTTAAAATGTACTTGTTTCGGTAAATATATAGTAAATTTTGAAGCGTTTACAGATCTGTCGCAGATGTCCATATAGGGTTAAAAAATAATAATATTCTTATTTCAACAAAATCGATGTACTGACAACAAACCCGAAGTTTGAAATCACTGACAGCTTTTTTCCAGTGATTTGAAGCATAATGAATCAGAAAATAAAGGTTATTGCCCAGAAACAAAGAATTTTTTTTTTTTTTTACACGGTGTTATGTAAGGTTATCGTGTTCGGGAAATAAATTCGCGAAGGGATTTGAGCAAGGCTGGACACAAGAGATTTTTAAAGTTAGGATTATGAGACCTAAAGGCGAGATAATGTTGTATTATGTTGAAGATTTGAATGGAAAAGAAATCGCAGGATGCTTTTACCGCGAAGAGTTGCAGAAAGTGACATTTAATTTAAGAAAAAATTTGTTTAAAATTGAAACAATTTTAGGAAGCAAAGGTTCGGGAAAGAGAAAAATGTACCTGGTGAAATGGCTAGGGTACCCAGAAAGCTTCAACATCTATATAAAAGCTGATGCCATAATGAAGCTTAAATAGTATGCAACATGGCGCCTAACCATTTCTACATCACACTACCGTCCTCCTTGTCCCTGTCTGTACATCCTAACAACACCCTGGCTAACATTCTAGTTAATCACTACGCAAAGATAAGTCACTTAAACAGAGACAACAACCAGAAACACGCAGTGCTGAACCTTTCCAAAGAAGCGAAGGATACCTTTTTAAGTGGAGAGGGCTATTATCAAGCTAAAGACGAAAGTAGTATAAAGGACAAATTTAAAAATTCTAAAAAGAAGGTATATGAATGTTTTGGACGCTTGCATACAGATTTCACATTCCAGGAGAAGTTACTTGTGAATGGGGTTGATATGAAAATAAAGTTCACCCCCACGAATCCTGAGATTTTTAAATCTGGGAGCTGATCAAGAGGGAGCAAAACACCGATGTGATTCATTTTATGGAGACATACCTCCGCGTACGGCGAGTGAAATTAAGTTCGCCTAAACAAGTAGAAATTGAGAAAAACTTACTACATGCCACAGTAAACTACCCAATTAATAGAGCACAGATCAAATTATACACGGTGCCAGCAGGGTTGGCCTCGAAACAGATAGAAAACATCGCCCTGGGAGTTCTACCTAAAAGGATATTAATTGGAATGCAGGACCATGCTTCGGTGAATGGAAAATATAAAAAGAGTGCCTTTAAATTCGAGAATTTCGGCCTTAAAAATATAACTCTATACATTAATCGCGTTGCGTTGGGCGGGGCTATGGATATGGATTATTCGTCAGACGCTGTGTTCTCGCTTTGCACGAGAGCATATAGTAATCTGGCCCATATTGCAGGTGCTTTTGATGAGCTCGTGTTTGGGGTAACGCAGAAAGAATTCATCGATCAATTTAACCTTTATCCGTTTGACATCACACCTGACTTATCTGCTAGTGTAAATACACGCTTAAGTCCACAACACAGTGGAATTCGCGAAGCCGATAAACGCGCCTATTAGTGTACCACTATACAGTACCTCCAATCACAAGCCCTAATAGAAGTTGACAGATTTAGGAACGACGTTGTCACTGACTTTTGCGAAGAATGAAACAATGAAATTGCCAACTACGAGAGATTGCGGGGTAGTCTTATTGTGCACACAGATATTATTGGTAGTGAATGCATTCATTGGTTTGCAATCTATTTTAAAAATAGGGACCGCATGTACTATCTTGATTCACTCGGGTCTCAGCCCTGGAGTGACCCTGTTATTGTAAAATTTCTCGAGCAGTTGCATATCCTCGAAGTTGTATGGAATCCCTTTCGGCTACAAGGATATTTTAATAATACTTTCGGGATATACTGCCTTTCATTTCACATGCATTTGTCATGCGGTAAGGAATTTATAAATTTTAAAAAATTATTCGACCAAAATCCGTTTCCGATTGTGCGCACTCGTTGTATGGTATGATGTTTTGTTCGTATATGTATAAAATTGCATCCAATAATATTAGTTTGTGTATTCGGTAGCTTATTTAATGAAAATTAATTGGTTATTGTAAAAACATGATTTCGTTCATTAATAAATTGATGAAAATAGAGTGCGTCTTCTTACCCGAGAAAAAGCTCGAAACATAAGATAAAGAAAAAACTGACATTATTTGGTTAATGATGTGGCATTCGCTGGGTTGACTGCGCTGTAAAACTTCTAACTCCGCATTCAGGTCTACGACATGCCTTTCTTCAAAACGAAAAGATTGTATAACACGATTCAAATCCTCATCGGACCTTTAAAGGAGAAAGACTAATGAATTTGATTAGTTTATACTGAATCTTTTTTAATAAAAACCCAATTGCTTAAAACATATGCAGAGTATACATATAAGAAGATATCTTCGAACCGCTCAGAAAAGTTCCGTTTAGAGAAAATGCTGAATAACATTTAATTTACTATGGAATTTATAAAATTATTTAAAACTTGCAAATGATTGCTATAAAAAAATTCAACGAATTTAATCAAAACATAACTTTAGCATAATATTAATTGCAAACACACTAAAAATAAATAACAAGTTCGCGAATAAATGGCTACAAAAAATAAAATTACAGGGACATAAATGCTTAGATTTCTACGTTAGTCCCTTGCGTTGGATCATAGGGAGCGTCATTGCAAATATCATCAAAGGTTTGCGTTGGAAATAATCCGTCCCGATCGGTTGCGTTAAAAAGATAAATTGTAGACAACGCGACAGTGTCTCCATCTTCATATAAATCCGGTAAACTGTAAAGTTCTTGTGAATGACTCATGACGGACGGAAGGCTTATTCACTGGTGAAAATAACTGTTGTGAGTTCCAGCTGAAAATATTTCCTTTTATAGGCATGACTCCCAAGCACCGCACCAGAAGACTAATAGGCGGTTCGTAAGTTTGCTGATTGGTTGTCAATGTAACTGGGCAGGGCTATGTTAAATTTGTGTACTAATCGTAAAACCGATATAACGGACCCACGCTTTGGAAGTCCTGATTGGTCGCCTTCACGACTAATGGTGTCTTTATCGTTTTATTCTCTCTGTACATTTAATGATCACATCTTAAGTTGTGTAAGTGAATTGCTCACATGCACGCTCCGTCACGACAATATTTTTCATTAATATTTGAGTACATAATACTCTCAGCTTTCCTATTTTCGAACCCAACCCTTCATGCAATATCCCCTCCCCCTTTGTAACATCCCCCCTTTGCAACACCTCTCCCTCCTTTGCATATATAAAAGGAGTTTAACCTATGGTAGCTTCCGCCCGAATTATTCATTCTGACGAAGTTCAAGCTTTTCACTCCACCTTACACCTACAGTTTAACGTGGAATCCAAACTACGCTCCACCAGTAGCCCAGAGTCTTAATCACTAGGCTAACCTTGGTACCCATTTATCTACGAACCACTTTTTCATTGTGTGGAAAGATGAACAGCTGGGTTTTGCTGGGCGCCGGTTGCCGTCACCGGGTCTCGAACCCGGGGCCGATGGATTCGTAGTCAGCGACGCTAACCACTGCACCACCGAGGCGCATTCATATTTATATTAAAGAAATTATCAATATTTTTACCATTCTTTTCGTTCCTCTGTTATATTTTTTAAAAAATTTGCTGTGACTACGACCATCATAAACCAACTCGGTAAATGAGTTCCACTATACTTATGAAAAATTGAAGCTTTGAATATTATATCTATATAGAATAAACAAGGCTTTCTTTCTGAGTGTATTATATATATATATATATATATTATATATATATATGTGTGTGTGTGTGTGTGTGTGTGTTCCGATTTACAACATTGTGACCTACACGGATGGATGAATTTTGTGTGTGTGTGTGTGTGTGTGTGTGTGTGTGTGTGTGTGTGTGGCTTATCGATGCTTATTTAAATTGAAAACATGAATTGTTATTTTTTTTAATATTTTGAAGGCAGACGTTTATATGATGATAATACAGTGGAAAAATATACACGTTATCCTATGAGAATATTTTTATTGTTTATTGTGATTTTTAATATTCTCAAATCAAAGAATGACTGTAAGGAAAAGCAGAGCGAGAGATCGTGGGTGGTCCCCGCTGCTATATAGGTCAAGCGGTTTTCAATGTACCCGTTATAGTAACCTGCGGCAAAACACCTGTGAACCTTACGCGTACCTGCCTCCGATCCTTCTCGTCTCAACATAATGTGGAAATGAATGTTATTCTATGAGAATAATTATAATTGTTTATTACCAAATTCAATATACAGTTTAGTATATCTAATGCTTATTATTAAACCTGTTTTCATATGGGAAATTTAATATAAATGTGTGTGTGTATAGATTTCTCAAATCAAAAGAATGAATATTTAGATGGATGAAAAAATTGTATGGATGAAAAAATTGCACGAAAATGAGAACCGCAGCTTATATTCAGTGGTTTGACAGAAGTAAAGAGACACATCTCTCTATCTCTCTATCTCTCTCTCTCTCTCTCTCATAAAAAAATATAGAATGTATATAGAAAGAAAAGGCATAAGTAAATACAAACTTTCGGAGAAGTTAGTTCAAATAATTATTGTTTTTCTTATATATATATATACAGGGCGTCCCAAAAAAATGTATACACACTTTAACAGCTGATAGCTCAATTGATGTTTCTTTCTTTCCAAGTTAAACCCATTAGAATTAATAATGGCAGTCAGACTAAGCTTTGAACAAAGGAAATTCATTCTAAAATGCTACTGGAAGTGTGAAAACGCAGTTGAAGTGCAAAGACAGTTTAGGAGGGAGTTTCAAACAGATCCACCAACGCGACTTACCATCACTCGAATTAGAGATAAGTTTGAAGCCGATGGAACTGTTCAGAATGTCCACAAGAAGCGTTCCGGAAGACCACGGACATCGACAAGCCCCACAAAGCAAGAAAGAGTACTGGAAACGTATCACCAAAGTCCAAGAAAATCTGTGCGGCAAGCGAGTCGTGAGGTAGGAATTTCAGAATCGTCTGTCCAACGCATTTTCAAGCGCTGTCAATGGAAAAGTTACATTCCAAGATTAGTCCATGCTATTAATGAAGATGATCCGGACCGAAGAGTGGAGTATTGCGAGTGGTACTTGGCACGATGTGGATGTGGATTGGACGAAGGGGTTTCGTAGAATACCCTCCACGTTCACCAGACCTCACACCACTAGACTTTTTTCTATGGGGATACTTAAAAGACAAAGTCTACGCTATAAAACCTGCAACAGTCGCTGAATTGAGAGCAGCCATTGAACGAGAATGCACACAAATACCAAACGAAATGTTTCGTGATGTTTGCGATTCCATTGCTTCGCGTTATCAGCAGTGCCTGGACCAGAACGGACGTCAGTTTGAAAACAGGCGTTGACAAAACAATTAAATAATGTCTGTAGATTCTATTACATTTTGAAAATGAAATGTATTTTAATAAACACTGCCTTTATAAGTATTTAAAGTGTGTATACATTTTTTTGGGACGCCCTGTATATATACACATATATATATATAATAAATTTTTTTTTAAAAATAATGATATTAGAAATACACAATTTTAAACGATGGAGTATAAACATCAAAATAATAGTACAGTAGAAATCTATGTACGCATTATGTTCTATCGCGCTTAACTAAAATACTAAACTTGCACGTGATCGAATCTACAGCTACATCATTGTTGCTTTGTACTATGCAATAAATACGATTGAACATTATTTCACCACTCAAGGTGTGCAGGTGCCTATACTCGATGTAAAGGGCTTTCAATTCGTTCAATACTATTTTTGTGCCCACTTTACAATTGGTTGGCAAGTTATCTTTAAACACGGAGAGAATACAATCAAAAGCACGCACAAAGAGGGCGTCGTTAACAATAACATCATTATTAAATTCAAGTTTATAAACACTCCTTTCCAATCGAGGGTTTATTCTTATCGACCCGAGCTTTTCAAACGTGAGCTCTTCTTCACAACGCATAGCAGCAGTTGAAGTAATCTTCTAAGTCGTAACGACAGCTGCTCATTATATAAAGAACCAATTCTTCAGGGTGAACAGTGTAGGCGAGCTCTGCCCTGTACCGCTCAAGACCTATGTACCAAAGTTCATGATATTTCGAAGAGTTTAAACCTTTTAAATAAGCATCTGGCTCTAGACCATTCTCGCCATGTTCATTCTTACATTCGGTAAGCCCGTCGAGCAGAGCGGTGTATGCATATTCAAGAACCGTATCAAAATAAACTATATCCGTAGCACGTGCGTCTAATATAGGCTTTAGCTTGCGGAAACCGGCGATTTCAAACATTCTGTCGAGGATGAAGCGATTTCGTGTAGGGACAAGAACTTTATTTTCAGATGCATTCTTCCACATGAATCGTATATCAATGCATGGCTGATCGTTATTTATACACAACGTACAAACAGTGGCATATGAGGGGGTATAACTAATCTGTTCTCTTCTTGTACCTACACTGCAGGTATTTTATAACGATCCTCACCCCACTTCTCAACTATCACGAAGACTCTATTCGTCTCCTCAACACTTAAATAAACATTAGGTTTACAAGAGTTTGCTTATCTACAAGTCGTTTCAAGTACATAGTTAATGGCACCGGTTTTACGTCTGAACACACGCAATGACTTCTTCACGGACACTTCGTATACGGCATTGAGAATGCTGCCCAAAGAAAGCTTCATCATTTTCTATTGTGAGAGTTCACGTCTGAGCAACCGGTGGTGGTTTTGCTCGGAAGCAGTGTGGAAAACGAGTCACACGGGTGAGTCATACTAAGCGTTAATGTCTCCTGTACGAGTTTGTTCCAGCATGAAAGAATCTCGCGAGGACTTGTGCCCATTATAGCGGGCAATCAGAATTTTTCCGATACATAAGGCAATATCGGCTTTAATGTTTTATCACTCCCCAGAATGCGCACTAGACATTTTTCTTAATTTTCACGAAATGCAAACATTTTATTAACAATGCGGCGCACTATTTGAGCGAAACATGTGCCCGTATTTATCTTTTTTGCTTAACAGTCGATACTCGTCTCTAAATTCTTTTAAAAACTCACACAGGCCTTTACCCACAACATCACTGTGAACCTCGTCATGATATATATGAATGTAGTGGTAAAAGTATTTTAGACTATCCATGATGACAAGATTTACATTCTCAGTCGCAGGGTACGCGTACTGAGTATGATGCAGCATGACATAATACCGCTTGTCATACCATTCATCAACAAGACTCATTACTCATACCCGTTGCTTCTCTTCTGCACGCATCGTTTCTTTCACTTCACGGTGTATGTTAACTTTTATACAGTTTAGTCCGACAACGTAGTCCATCACATCGTTTGTGCCGCGAAATGCTCCCGCCAGAATTTCCATAGAGTATTTGAACCTCTTGTTCCTCAAGCTTCGCACGGTTCAATGTAGCCTTAAAAGTCTCAAAGGAGGGAGGCTATCGGGTCTTTCAGTATTCACCACATCTTCCGGATTTACCGAATACCACTTCAAAAACGTCGAACATGTAATATCAAAGGTCGCCATCACTATTTTTCGTCTACGTAAGAATTCTTCAAATATATGTCTGAGATCCAGGGCTGGCAGCGAGAGCACGCAGGGTCAGAGATTGCTCAGGTAGTAGCAGGAGTCACGTGACCCTTTGATTGATCTTACAGTTGGCAGAGCTTAGGACTTTTTCCTGTATATACACACACACACACACACACACACACAGGAGAAAATGAAACCCTAATTGAAACAAGATTTATTTAATAAACATATTCAAATGTACGTAATAAATAAAATAAACATATCGTTAACAAGTAGACATAATATATATATATATATATATATATATATATATATATGTATATATACACACACATATATATATATGTATGTATATATATGTATATATACATATATATATATATGATGAATAAAACCACGAAGGAAAGGAAACACAAAATTGTGCTCAAGCGCTTTCGTCTAATGACATCCTCAGGAACACTGAAGTACATAAAAAGGTTAACCCTATATATAGGTTACAGAAAGAAAAAAAGAAAAAATAAATAACATATATACACACACACACACATATATATATATATATATACATACATATCTATATATACAAATACATACATACATACATACATATATATACAATAAACAGAGAAGTAAAAATAATAAAAAATAAAAAATTAAAACTTAAAGGATTACCAGTGAGGCGTACAGATTTGTAAGGAAAAATATCGATTTTTAGCACAAGATCAAATGGATTATAAAAATACAAATTATACTGGAACTCTGCCGGGTTTTAACACAATGCTGCCTATGGTCAGGTTTCGATATATAAAAAAAAATAAAATGCAAATTAAAAGTTAATCGATTTTTAGCACAAGATCAAATGGATTATAAAAATACAAATTTATACTGGAACTCTGTCCGGGTTTTAACACACTGCTGCCTATGGTCAGGTTTTGATATATATAAAAAAATAAAATGCAAATTAAAAGTTAATAAAGTAGAAGACAAGTTTACCAAAGATTTAATGTTTTACCCTTCTTATCTAAATCTGTTTTAAAGGAATTCAACATAACAGGATCGAGTTGAAAAAGACCTTTGCTTATGTTGAAGTTATTTGAAAGTTGGATAATGGCAGACTCAAGAATTTTTCTATTAACAATGTTGCTTGAATGGAATAAAACTGAAGCATTATTCCAATCAATACAGTGGGCTAACTCTGACAAATGGACAAAAAGGGCACTGGACAACTGTCCTGTTCTAACGGAATATTGATGCTGTTTTATACGTGTGTGCAAATCCTTTCCCGTCTGACCTATGTAAAAGGAATCACATTGTTTACAACCAATTTTATAGATAATGCCTGAATTATTGGTAGGGCTATTTTTTACTATGATATTTTTCACAATATTGTTATATGAAAATACTACATTAATATCCAAAAGTTTAAGTACATTAGCAATGCCTAAAAAGCCCGGGAAAAATGGAAGTACTAAAATATTTTTTGACAAAGTACGAGTGTTATTATTGACACGATAGAAAGTTCGTTTTGCCTTGTTGAGACAAGATTCCATAAACGCAGATGGGTAACACAGATCACTTCCAATACCGTTGATTTTTTCCAATTCGGCATCGATGTATTCCGGACTGGCGATCCTAAGGGCGCGGAGAAACATTGATGAAAATATGGCCTTCTTAGTGGGGGTATCATGTCCCGAGTAAAAGTGTACGTAGGACAAATTGTTTGCCGATAGATACTAAACTTAAAACCTGGGCTTTCCCTATGTACACGCACATCCAAAAATGGGATTGAATTGTCTTGCTCAACTTCTAAAGTAAACTTAATGGAGGGGACTTGATCATTTAACTGAAGGAGGAAGCTATCCAGGTCACGATTCATGGGCCAGATACACAAAATATCGTCGACGTACCGCAACCAAGGGATGCCAACCCCCAGGATTCTCGGAATATAGGTAATTTCGAAAAACTCCATATAAATATTGGAGAGGAGGGGCGATAAGGGGTTGCCCATAGCCATCCCAAAAACTTGTTGATAATACTCGTTATTGAAAGTGAATTTACAGTCTTTGATGCAAAGCTTAATGAGTTCCAAAACAATGTGTGAAGGTAGTGGCAGGTCATACTTATGTAATTCTTGGGAGAGAAAGTCAAGCATATCGTCAATCGGCACTTTTGTAAACAATGAACAAACATCAAAACTAATCAATTTATCGTTAGTTTCAGTACGTGCATTATTCAATTTTTCCGTAAGATCCATGGAATTTTTTACATGTGAATCAGAGATAGTTCCGAGAATGGGGGACAAGACTTTGACAAGCCATTTGGAGAGTTTATAAGTAATAGAGCCCACCGAGCTTCTCCAGGACCCCGCCACATACACCAAACTTAGGAAGAACCCGCAGGATGACGTCATCAAATCATTTAATAGTGGCTTGAAACGCCTTCTCAAAGATCATAAGAACTTAATTCCGCTTTTCATGTCCACTTCACCTGCTGCCCTACCTTTACGGTCTTATTAAAACCCACAAACCTGGTAACCCTATGCGCCCTATTATTAGCTCGGTGGGCTCTATTACTTATAAACTCTCCAAATGGCTTGTCAAAGTCTTGTCCCCCATTCTCGGAACTATCTCTGATTCACATGTAAAAAATTCCATGGATCTTACGGAAAAATTGAATAATGCACGTACTGAAACTAACGATAAATTGATTAGTTTTAATGTTTGTTCATTGTTTACAAAAGTGCCGATTGACGATATGCTTGACTTTCTCTCCCAAGAATTACATAAGTATGACCTGCCACTACCTTCACACATTGTTTTGGAACTCATTAAGCTTTGCATCAAAGACTGTAAATTCACTTTCAATAACGAGTATTATCAACAAGTTTTTGGGATGGCTATGGGCAACCCCTTATCGCCCCTCCTCTCCAATATTTATATGGAGTTTTTCGAAATTACCTATATTCCGAGAATCCTGGGGGTTGGCATCCCTTGGTTGCGGTACGTCGACGATATTTTGTGTATCTGGCCCATGAATCGTGACCTGGATAGCTTCCTCCTTCAGTTAAATGATCAAGTCCCCTCCATTAAGTTTACTTTAGAAGTTGAGCAAGACAATTCAATCCCATTTTTGGATGTGCGTGTACATAGGGAAAGCCCAGGTTTTAAGTTTAGTATCTATCGGAAAACGACAAACAATTTGTCCTACGTACACTTTTACTCGGGACATGATACTCCCACTAAGAAGGCCATATTTTCATCAATGTTTCTCCGCGCCCTTAGGATCGCCAGTCCGGAATACAGCGATGCCGAATTGGAAAAAATCAACGGTATTGGAAGTGATTTGTGTTATCCATCTGCGTTTATGGAATCTTGTCTCAACAAGGCAAAACGAACTTTCTATCGTGTCAATATTAACACTCGTACTTTGTCAAAAAATATTTTAGTACTTCCATTTTTCCCGGGCTTTTTAGGCATTGCTAATGTACTTAAACTTTTGGATATTAATGTAGTATTTTCATATAACAATATTGTGAAAAATATCATAGTAAAAAATAGCCCTACCAATAATTCAGGCATTATCTATAAAATTGGTTGTAAACAATGTGATTCCTTTTACATAGGTCAGACGGGAAAGGATTTGCACACACGTATAAAACAGCATCAATATTCCGTTAGAACAGGACAGTTGTCCAGTGCCCTTTTTGTCCATTTGTCAGAGTTAGCCCACTGTATTGATTGGAATAATGCTTCAGTTTTATTCCATTCAAGCAACATTGTTAATAGAAAAATTCTTGAGTCTGCCATTATCCAACTTTCAAATAACTTCAACATAAGCAAAGGTCTTTTTCAACTCGATCCTGTTATGTTGAATTCCTTTAAAACAGATTTAGATAAGAAGGGTAAAACATTAAATCTTTGGTAAACTTGTCTTCTACTTTATTAACTTTTAATTTGCATTTTATTTTTTTATATATATCAAAACCTGACCATAGGCAGCAGTGTGTTAAAACCCGGACAGAGTTCCAGTATAAATTTGTATTTTTATAATCCATTTGATCTTGTGCTAAAAATCGATTAACTTTTAATTTGCATTTTATTTTTTTTTATATATATCGAAACCTGACCATAGGCAGCATTGTGTTAAAACCCGGCAGAGTTCCAGTATAATTTTGTATTTTTATAATCCATTTGATCTTGTGCTAAAAATCGATATTTTTCCTTACAAATCTGTACGCCTCACTGGTAATCCTTTAAGGTTTTAATTTTTAATTTTTTATTATTTTTACTTCTCTGTTTATTGTATATATATGTATGTATGTATGTATGTATGTATTTGTATATATAGATATGTATGTATATATATATATATATATATATATATATATGTGTGTGTGTGTGTATGTATGTTATTTATTTTTTCTTTTTTTCTTTCTGTAACCTATATATAGGCTTAACCTTTTTATGTACTTCAGTGTTCCTGAGGATGTCATTAGACGAAAGCGCTTGAGCACCATTTTGTGTTTCCTTTCCTTCGTGGTTTTATTCATCATAAATATTTTTCACGTGTTACCTTCGTGAAATAATTTTCATATATATATATATATATATAATATATATATATATATATATAAATATATATATATACATATATATATATACACACACACATATATATATACATACACACACACATATATTATACATACACACACACATATATATATATATATATATATATATATATATATGTAAAAATGAACAAGAATAATTCCTCTGTTCATATACTTTCATATTCATTCGTGTAATTCTTAGATCCATTCGTATGATTCTTATATTCATTTATATAATTCTTATATCTATTTATATAATTCGTATATTATATAATCCTGTATATTCTTATATATTTATATTCATATAATACTTATGTTCATATGTATGTACGTTCATATATTCATTTTTACATAAGGACCAAAATCGCCTAATGCAAGTTTGGATAAAATTTTTGATTGCTTTCTATATTTGCTAAATAACTGGTGACTTGTTTCTTTTTAAATTACCTAATCATTTTTTTTATGTAGCTTAATAATGAATCCTGATTAAATTTTCCAATGTTCATTTTTTTGTGTACATTCTCTCTTCGTTATAAAAGATGAGGTATTGTCTTGCCTAAACGTTTAATTGTAAATCTTAAACCTTTAATTTTTGCTCATATGCGTATTTTAGTGTAAAGATGCATAGTTCAATTTCCATTTTTAGTTAACTCGGCAGATCATGATAACATTAAATCTGAAATTATGCGGTTTAAGCTAAAAATATGGCTTCATCCTCAAACATCTTTTTTATCTGTTTAAACGTTGCTACAGCTAAAAAATTCACTTTATCTTCAAATATTGTGCAAAAATAATGCAGCCTATAGAGAATTAAAACTAACCAAGTCAACATTAAATAATAATGATGTCTACAAAATTTGGGTTTATAAGCCCAGGTAAATTTTCAAATTATTATTCAGAATTAGACTTAGAGGCTGAGCACTACCAGTACATTTTAGCAGTAAATTACAGTAAGAAAAAGTCTTTATCTTCTCCTTCGAGCCTTGCTCTCTTCAGAGAATTTACTCATTAAAATATAGAAAAATAATTTCCCGATAAGTTACAAGAAGAATCGGGGAACCTTCAGAGAGCTCTACAGAATCCTCCGAGCCACTATAAGAAGAACTTGGAGAGCAGTATAGAAGAAACTACTGCGAGTAACAAATCCGTTGCTGCCACCTAACCAGAACCCCTGTCAACTTCGAACCAACCAAGGCCATAGACCTTCTAGTTCCAGACCCTGGAAGTAGAACCAACATCCAGTTAACCGGCGTGTCACGACTTCCAGTTCGTCACATCCACCCTTGAACCGGTGTTACGACTCCAAGTTCTCCGCGTTTAGTCTTCATCCAAGAACAAGTAGCCAATCAAGACACGTCTTCAGGGCACGTCTCCAAGGATTTCGCCGTAGGAATCTTGTTAAGTAGAGATCTCATTTTTAAAGTAATCTCTAAACATTTGAAAAGTCAGTATTATTAACAGTTAATAATAATCAGTATCAAGCCAGAATTAACAAAAACACAGTGAACATTCCATACACCAGTGATACATTTCTGTTTATTGAAACCAAGTTATTTTCACTATTATAGTTAGTATAGAATAATTTTATTTAATGTACCAATCACAATATTACCGTAGCTTCACGTACATTCGAGTGAAATTTTGTTTTCATTTTTTTTATTATTTTGTTTACAATCTTTTCAAATTTTTTCCTAGTTAGGCAAATTATTGTTCATTTATTTAATGTGTATATCTTAGATAGAATAGTTAGGAAAACCACTCAAGTGATCATTCCATAGATTAAGATCAGCCAAGCAGTCCAAATTAGAACACATTAATAGTACCTTCACATATGAGCGATTCAGACGGTGCGATTACTGACAACGAAAATTTCCTACACCCATTTTTCCATCTACCCCGCTCCCTTCAAAGATATTTCCAAACACACAAGCTTCAGATCAAGAACAAGCCAATATGTCTTAAACCGCCGCCCCAGCATACATTAACTTAGGTAGACTGGTAAACCTTCCCCATACTGTCCTAATTTTTAAGGGGACCATAGATAATAACTGATGAACCACTCGTAAGACCTTGGATTGAGTCTTTAGAACAACATTTCTTATGCGAAAATATCACCGATGATGATATAAAGATTAGGGAAGCTAAAAGGTTTATCGACCCTAAAGAAGGGAATGCCCATGATACAGTCACCTACGTCCCGTCCCATCCATTAACGAAGCTACAACATGGGACAATTTTAAACAAAACTTATTAAAATTTTTTGAAGAAATAACACTTGCACAACCCTTAGCCACGTCAGAAGCTGTCTTCCTAGCTAAATGGAAGAAAGAGGAACATGAAGATTTAAATGATTTTATTACACGAACACATAAACTCGTAGGAGAAGCCCTCGAGCCGCAGAAAATGCGTGACATTACTTTCACTTCGAAACAAAGAAACGTAATAGTAGCCGCAACCACTTACCAAAACCTACCCGGAGCACCTAAAAAGAAATTTCAAGAGTTTCTAAATATTGACAAACCAGTAAGTGTAACCATAAATAAAACACGGGAACACTACCAAGATTTAGCAAACCAGAACTACCGAAAGGGTAGAGAATCCTCCATACACTACATTCAGCAGCAGCAACCACAACACCAACAGCAACAACAACAACTCTATAAATCGAGGCCGATGCAGGGAACACCACCTCAGAAACAAGCCCCCCAAACCCAGAATGCACGCCCTCCTCCTCAGTGTTTTAATTGCGATAGCTTTGGGAACATGATAAGTCAATGCAATTATCCCTCTTATTGCTCCCACTGTCGTGAACATGGTCATCGCCGTGGCGACCGACAAAAATGTGCTGACAAAGCCCCTGCAGGGTATAGGCCCAACTTCCATAGAACGAATCACCAACGTTCCCAAAAGCCCTCCAATCACCAGAAACCAGCAAATTCCCAGCCTCAATCGAATCACCAACCAAATAGATCACGACCACAGGGTCAATCACACTATTACCCAATGTACAAACCCCAATACAATCAGCAAGGTCGGATAGTTCGGTACGTAGAAATGCCTGTTGAGGAATAATTCTCCCCAGAGTACAGTTTTCAAGAAAACCCTCCCCATCACGATAATAGTTGCGGACCTCCTAGATTTAATAATAAATTGTAGCACAGATAACCAAGATTTAACCGCTCTCCTAGATACAGGAGCACACGCGATGTTAATTAAGAAACAATGTGTAGATAAGTTACTAGAGAGTACAGATTACAAATGTGAAATTAAGGCACCTTCCTGCCAACTCAGAGGAGTTACAGGCACACCCATACCTACTATACATACAGAGAAATTGAATTATATTTAGAAGTTGGAAACGCGGTATACCCCGCAAAATGTTGCATAGTGGACACAGTCGCCACCTTTCAGACAGATATCCTACTAGGTATGGATTTTTTCAACCGGAATCAACGGGAAATTTACACAGCCGGAAATTTAGTGAACTGTCAAAATAGGACACACCCTCTCCATGAGAATAATAGACAGCTTAATGCTAACAGAATCAGTTCAGTTCAGGTTTCCGAAAGCAATAGGAAACCCCCTCCACTTGATAGCAGTTCAAGTTAGTTGGTTGCATCCAGAGGGACAACCGCCCCAGAAATCAGCCCCCAGAATAATCAGTTCCAGTTGTTGAATCCAGTAGGATCAACAGTCAGTTTCCAGTCAGTCAGTTTCAGTTCAGCCAGTTTCAGTTCAACCATTTTCAGTTCAGCCAGTTTCAGTTCAGCCAGTTTCAGTTAACTGAGCATTTGAGATTCGAAATCCAACTGAAACGACTTCTCAGCCAATAAGGCAAATTTTAGTCGCCGAACCAGAGTCAGATTCATAATTTTTCATATGCCCCACAGAGCATATAACAGTAGCACCTTATGAGAAGATTTGTTTCCTTGCAAGAGCAGTAAACGGTCAAGGAAAACTATTAGAGTCAGATCGTACTCTGATTACACTGGTCTACAGCCAAAATGCTTCAGAAATAAAAGTAGTCAATCTTTACTAATTTTGGGTCACTGAATACGAAAATGATGCCTAAAATTGCCAATTGGCTCTATTTATAAAGATATCAGACAACCCTGCACCCTACTAACTGGACTGCATCTGTCGCGTAATATGTAGACGCCTGTGACACATCGACGCATTGACTCTACTGCGCATGCGCGTAGTTATATTTTTTTTATTTTAATAAATTAATGTAAATATATACATATATATACAATAAAATGTAATTTTAAATTTATCTATTACATTATGTATTTGTAAATTATTCTTCTAAACCGCACATAACTCAGAATGAATTAAACGACCTTATCAGAGATTTAGAACTGCCAAAGAGTAAGGCAGAGCTGTTGGGCCCCAGAGTGCAGCAGTGGAATCTCCTCGCTGAAAATGTTAGAGTGTGTAAGTTTCGTGAACGTCAAAAAGATTTTGTCCCATTCTTCATCATGGAAGGTGACCTTGTAGCTTGCAACGACATCGATGGTCTGATGGCAACTCTCAACATTATTCACAATCCTGATGAGTAGAGACTGTTCATTGATTCATCGAAGTTGAGTCTAAAAGCTGTTTTGTTGCATGTTGGCAAAGTATTGCCATCAATTCCAGTTGGTCATGCAGTCCACATATGAAGGAAACATATAACAACGTGAAGCAACTTTTGAACTGCATAAACTATGACAAACATCAGTGGCAGGTTTGTGGTGACTTGAAAGTTGTTGCTATCGTGCTTGGACTGCAGCCGGGCTACACTAAGTATTGCTGTTTTCTGTGTGAATGGGATAGTCGGGCTAGGACTTCTCATTACATCAAGAAGGATTGGCCACTCCGACACTCATTGGAATCTAGAACAAAAAATGTTCAGTATCCACTTGTAGAATCGAGCAAGATTTTGTTACCACCCTTACACATCAAACTGGGCGTCATGAAAAATTTTGTTAAGGCTATGGATAAAACGGGGGCAGCTTTTAAGTACCTCGGTGGTTAATTCCCAAAGCTCATTGAAGCAGAAATCAAGGAGGGTGTATTTGTTGGTCCACAGATCCGCGAGCTTCTTAGAGATGAGGAGTTCGACCGTATCCTAGGTGGTGAGGAGAAGACAGCGTGGAATGCTTTCCGGTTACTAGCAACCAATTTTCTCGGAAATACTAAAGCTGACAATTACAGGGAGCTGGTGGAAAACCTGCTGTTGTCATATCAAAAAATGGGCTGCAATATGTCTTTAAAGATACATTTCCTCCATTCGCACCTGGAATTTTTTCCGGCCAACTGCAGAGCAGTCAGCGATGAACATGGTGAACGTTTCCACCAGGATATCTCAGCGATGGAGAAACGCTACCAGGGGAAATGGAGTCCATCATTGTTAGCAGAATACTGCTGGACAATAACAAGAGATGCTCCAGAAGTTCAATAAAAGAGACAAGCAAAGAAGCGACGGGTTGAATCAATATAAGTGACTGCATTATACAGGTATGTTACTAATATATGGTATACATATACGCAAAATGTGTAACTTAAATTTTCTTGGAAACTGTAGCCAATCGACTGTTTTTATGGTCATATTCGTTTTCAGCACCCCAAAATCCATAATAGGAAACACATTTCATCTCCGAAGCACAAACTTTTTCAAAATTTGTAGACCAGTGTTACAGAGAAAAGTAATTTCAAGAGAGATGTTCTTATAGCCCAAGTCCTTAGTCATAGACAGAATTCAGCTATCCCTGTTGTTTGTTTAAACAAAGAAAAAAAACCTATTGAATTAACTTCAAATCAGAAAATAGGAACTGTTTCCACAGTAGAAATAAATTCAGATTTCCCCACCAGTACTGTAAATTGTGTTTCCAGTTCCTTAGAGTTAAACCCTTCAGTATTGAAAGAAGAATATAAGAAATGTCTGGAGCACTCCCTTCAGGAGTCACCAGCCTTACAGGATTCCAAACTACTGGAATCACTTCTATATTTCCTGATAAGAAATAGAGATGTGATTGCCCTAAACGGAGATCCTCTGGGCCAAACTAATTTGGTCCCTTTCGAAATCAAGCTGGAACCCAATTCCAAACCCATCTTCATTCCTCCCTATAGGGTTCCACATTCCCAATTAGTCACTATTGAGGAACACATCACGGACATGTTAGAGCAGGATGTCATTCAGCCTTCAACTAGTACCTGGTCCGCTCCTATGATTCTTGTCTCCAAAAAGGACGGAACATTTCGCCCTTGTATAGATTTTAGACGCATGAACCACATTACCATCCCAGACCGTTTCCCTATTCCAAACATGCAGGAAATAATTCTAAACGTAGGGAAAGCTAACTTCTTTTCATCCCTCGATTTAGCACCGGTTATTGGCAAATGGAGGTCAGCCCCGAATCTCGGGCATTAACTGGTTTCTCCACTAACCGAGGCCATTACGAATTCCAGGTTTTACCTTTCGGAGTATGAAATGAGCCTGCTAATTTCTCTAGGTTGATGAATATAGTCCTTTCCGACCTATTAGGTGTTGAAGCTCTCGTCTATCTTGACGATATTATCGTTTATAGTTTGGATATAAAAACACACTTTCAACGTCTTCAGAATGTGCTATCACGCTTGAGAAAAGCACACCTTAAACTGAAACTTGCAAAGTGCAACTTTTTACAGGAATCCCTGGTATACCTAGGATTTCTACTATCATCCACAGGAATTAAACCTGATCCAGCCAAACTCGAAGCACTGGACAGGTACCCTGTACCCAAAACCATCGACGGCACTCGTGCATTTATTGGATTTGTCGGAGTCTATCGGAATTTTATCCCCCAATTTTCAAATATTGCTAAACCCATTACTAATTTGTGCCAGAAAAATGCTAAGTTTAACTGGGAATCTGATCACCAACATGCCTTTGAAACTTTAATTGGTAAACTTACCTGTCATCCCATCCTCCAATATCCCGATTGCACCAAACCCTTTGTCATAGCCACAGATGCTTCCTCCTATGGACTAGGAGCCGTCCTATTACAGGACGTAGATGGTGTGGAATTACCCATTGATTACGCCAGTGAGCTTCTCTCTGCACCTCAACGGAATTATTGCACTACGGACCGAGAAGCCCTAGCGGTATATTGGGCTTTGAAAAAATTTCGAAATATCGTCTGTGGCTACGATGTAACCATCAAAACTGACCATAAGCCTCTCACATATCTCTTCAAGGACAAGCTACTTGAAGGACGGTTGAGTAGATGGGCTCTGTTGATTCAGGACTTTCCGGCAAAAATCGTATACAAACCGGGAAAACAGGAATGAAGATAGAAACGACCTCGTGGAAATACCAAAGGATCTCGTAGATATAGCCATTGGACTTTGTCACGACTCACCTTTGTATGGCCATATGGGGCCGGATCGCACCATCAGGAGTCTTTTGGAGCGATACCATTTTCCCGAAATGAACAGAAAGGTACATGAATACATCGCTGAATGCCTGTCTTGTTTAAAACATAAAGGCAATGTACCGTCCACAGTTCCCATGCATAAATATCCAGTATGCCAACGACCCTGGCAAAGAACTGGAATGGACCTACTAGGACCGTTCCCCAAAACATCAAAGGGAAACCAGTACATCATTGTGTTTACGGACCACTTCTCGCGTTACAGCGAAGTAGTTGCCATTCCAAACCAGACCTCGGAAACTGAGGCAAGAACCCTAGTGGAACGCGTCATCCAAAACCATACCACTCCTTCCATCCTAATTTCGGATAACGCCCTCAGTTTCACTTCCAAACTGTTCGAGTCACTTTCTAACATGTGTAAAATTAAAAACACATGCATCGTGGCATACCATCTCCAGGCAAACGGCTTAGTGGAAAGGCACAATCGGAAGATCTTAGAAGCCCTTCGCCACGTTGTCGATGCATCCTCCCGTACATGGGATGATTCCCTCCTCATGGTGCAAACAGCCATCAACAACGGCTATAACGTGTCTATCGGGGACATCCCTCATTTCGTCCTATATCACTACGACAAGCGGCTACCTTTTGATTTTCCCGACCAAATTGACGGGGCAGTTCTAACATCTTCCGAGATGGCAGAAGCAAATCAGCAACTAGCTGAACGATCTTTCAAAATTTTTGACATAATCTGCTATGCCCTAGACCAGTGGTTCCAAAACTGTGCTCCGCGGAACCCTGGTGTTCCACGGAGGCTTAACAAGGGTTCCGTGACACGTTTTCTAATCAGTCTAATCAGGTCTTAATATTAAGATCTAATTAAGGTCCTAATATTTATACATAATTTTACCTTGTTGGCTTTTTGCTAAATGATGTTTTATATTCTTATTCTGAATTGAAATGGCACCATCGTGGATTTGGGATCACTAAATATTTTTCGCTAAAATTCAAATCTGCTGAGTATATGTAAATAAATTTTCGCTACTCGGCTACTGCAAAAGTGTAATTTGGCAGATTTTAATCTTAACAATTTTATAAAAGACTGGTTCTATTAATACTGTTTTAAAATAACTATCATATAAATTCTGTCATAGTATTTAAAATTTGTCATATTATTTATGACAAATTTTAATATACAGGGTGTACATAAAGTCAGGATCTATTTTTGTGAAATAATTATTTTTTTCTATTTTTCTTTTCAGAAGCCCTTAGAATGAATACAGAAGAGCGTGTGGCAATAGTAATTTGGCGAATCGAGGGAAAGAAATACAATGACATCAGAGAGAAGTTTAGAAGGAGATTTTCTAAGCCGGGGCCAATAGACAAGACAATACGAAAATTGGTGAACAAATTTAAACGAACGGGATCTGTAAATGATGAAGCAAGATCAGGACGACCGTGTATGTCAGATCTTACCGTGAGTGCAGTACGCGGAATTATCACTGAGGAGCCACGTACGTCCGTTCGTGCTGCTTCACACAGACTGTGCACAAAATTCTGAAAGTTAATTTGCCGAAGAAAAGCTATCATTTGCAGGTTTTACATGATTTACATGAGGAAGATTTTCCTCGACGAAGTGCTGTGTGTGCTGATCTCGTAGTACAAATATGGAGTGATAATTTAATGGACAACATTCTCTTTAGTGATGAAGCCACTTTCCATACGTGTGGAAAAGTAAATCGCCATAACTGTCGAATTTGGGCAGATGAAAGACCGAATGATTTCGTCCAAAATTGGGAAAGAGACTCACCTAAAGTTAATGTCTGGATGGGTTTAACAAAATCTAAGGTTTATGGTCCTTTTTTCTTTGCTGAAGCTACAGTTACGGGGCTTATTTATCTGGACATGTTGCAGCAATTCCTTGAACCTCAGCTGATTGGCGATAGGATTGTTAGTACGGTCGTCTATCAACATGATGGTGCTCCTTGTCACTATGCCAAAATTGTTCAGGATTATCTAAATAAACGTTTTCCAAATCGCTGGATCGGACGCGGAAGCAACAGACCTTGGCCAGCGAGATCACCAGATTTAACTCCTTTAGATTTCTTTGCATGGGGCTTTATCAAATCGCACGTCTATCAGACGAAGATTACGAGTCTTGAAAACTTACGTACACGTATACGAACTGCTGCAGATAACATAACCCCGCAAATGCTCCAGAATGTGTTTAGAAATGCTGCGGAACGATTTGAGCTGTGCAGGGATACTGATGGGCGCCACGTCGAATCCTACTCTTAATTATTTAATAAATGTTACCACTTTATCATTTTATGATTGAATTCCATATAATTTCCAAGTGCTTCACAAAAATAGATCCTGACTTTATGTACACCCTGTATATATTTCACTCATGAGAATTTAACTGCAATTAATTTTGAGCAATATGTTTTCGTTAAAATTAAAATTTTCTAAGTTGCCGGTTGATTTGATGTGCACTTGTTTCGTAATTAATTGTGAACCAATCAGTATAACTATAACCGTTGGCGTAGCGCACTGTCAAGTTAATTTCTGATAGGCTTTATTTACTTAAGTGTTTTCAGTGTAAAAATTTGTATTGTGTTCATCACTAAAATCTGTAAGTTTTGTTGCTCATTAAAAATTTACAGCTCTAAGTCTAATATATATATATATATGAGAGGCGATGCGACGGCGGGGGTCAGGCAGGTCAGGCTCAGCCTGACCTAACTTTAAAAGAAAAATAAATTTAATTTCCTGGTCATCATGTAAAATTTAAATTTGTGTATTTCAAAGATTTATTTATTATGGTCACTTTATTAGAGCAATATAAATTTTAGAATGCCGCATTTTTTCCTTCTCTCCATACGCCTGAGCGACCGAGCGCATTAAATCACAAAGCCAGGTCAGGCATCATTTCCGATGCCTTGCATCACACATGAAAAAATGAAACTTTTACGAAATTTAATCTAATTTAAAATCAACATCAGTATAGCATCTGTCAAAACAATCAGATAAGTATATAATTTTGTCAATCCATTTTTTCAAAGAAGAGAAAAGCGAATTTTTCAGTTTACAAGTCAGGCATATTTCTAAGTGCCTAACATTACACTGGATGCCAAATCTCATTCTCAGAAAGCTGTTTGAGTGAAAATAGAGATACAGTATGTGGCAACTATGAATTGCGCACGGCTTTCCTCATTGTCAATTACATCAGGGACCGTGTCGTATTCGTTTCAATGCATTTGAATTTTTTCTTTTGTGCTATTTGTGTGTGTGTGTGTGTGTTTTTTTCTTTTTTTACTCGACCTTAGATACCCATTTACATTGAAGTACATTTATAAAGATTCCGATTTTACTGCCTGCAAAAATGTCAAAGAACTGCTAAAATTATGCATTGACTTAGATTTAGAAAAAGCTTTTAGCGAATCTGCAAAACTGTTTAGATTCATTTTAACTATACCAGTGAGCAGTGCATCCACAGAGAGAAGTTTTTCAACATTAAATCGAATTAAGACGTATCTAAGGAACAGAACTGGTCAGGAAAGACTATATGTTTAGCAAGAATTGCAATAGAGAAAAAAATTGTCGTTTCCCTGGAGAGGCAAAAGATTCTACATGACAAGGTCATCGAAGAATTTGCATTGAAACCGAGGAGGTTGGAGTTTATATATAAATGACTCATGGTAGATTAAATATGAAGAAGACATTCCCTAAGGACATAATAAAATACCAGTAAGTTATTATAATTATTAAACAATTTATTGATTTAGTAGGCTTTAAGTAATTTTTGGAAAGAAAAGCAAAATTATTTAAAAAACAAAATTTACATATTAATTAATATGAATTCTACCGAAGTCATATGAAGCCCATAATGCTTGTGCCTGACCTATGTGAAAAGTCTGGCGTCGCCCCTCATATATATATATATATATATATATATATGGGAATTAACTCAGAATGGTTCCCTGAGTTTTTTATGATACACACAGACCGTGCATGGAACAAGGAACTATTCTGGATAATTAAATCCACTATAGTCCGAGTAAGTAATGGTAAATGACAAATACCATAGTTTTTTTTTTCATGATGCAAGCCTAACGTGGGCAACGGGTCTCTCGCAAAGAGGTCCCATAAATATAGCTTCCCTCACCAGCTATCTGCAAAGCAGACAGGATCCAGCTTTGGGACATGGATCTAGGGTTTAAAGCAGCCTAGCCCCACGACATTTAGAACCTCACTATAAGTAAAAGACTCGTTGCATTCACGTCGGATTGAATAAATCAAAGAAAAAGGGGTAACTATTATATTTTTAGCCAAAACCAAAACTTAAACCTCAACTGGCAGAATTGAGCGTCCACTTTTCAAGGCACATAACATAACATAACATGACCCTAGATCCATGTCCCAAAGCTGGATCCTATCTGCTTTGCAGATAGCTGGTGAGGGAACCTATATTTATGGGACCTCTTTGCGAGAGACCCGTTGCCCACGTTGGGCTTGCATCATGAAAAAGAAAAACTATGGTATTTGTCATTTACCATTACTTATTCGGACTATAGTGGATTTAATTATCCCAGAAGAGTTCCTTGTTCCATGCACGGTCTGTGTGCAAACACAAGTATCCACACGGCCACCCCCAGCTCCATATAATCTAAGACGTAGAAATTAATAAAATTGTCCCCCTTATAATTTTCCAAATTATTTACTCTTGTAGCCCAAGCATTAAAATTTCTACCAGAATTGTTATAGAAAAGCTTGCAGAAGTAAATTTTTGAAAGGACACGCGTACCTTTATATCAATTTGCAACCTTCTGCTAGACTAAAGATCAATCTCCTTCAGATAAAAACCCAATTAAAAACGCTAGAAAGTAAAGTTCAGGGTTCTGTTAAAAATATCCCGGGAACAGACCAGATTAGTCACGTTCTGTTAGAAAATACATTCGAAAATATTCAAACTACAGCACGCACCCTATCAGAAATATTAGCATTATCATGGATACAAACTGGAACTCAAAACTCGGCAAAATTTAATCAAAGAAATAAAAGGGGACTGATAGATATAGGAGGAAAAATATTCAAGGGTTTATTCAGATTACCAACCGAAGAAGATATTAAAAGAATTTAATTCAAATTGAATGTCTTTGCGCGAAATCGGCAATATAATGGACACATGTTAGAACAAACTATTAGGTCACTACACGAAAACAATCGCTTACTCCACGCCCTTTGGGACAGATTTACATACCTTGAATCCCTGTTAGCTCAATACAAAGCACACAAAAGATATCTAGAATTAATAGAAATAATTACCCTACAAGTAACCCTAATGAATAAATATTTACAGCAAATAATTACGATTCATCTCAAAGTTTTGCGTGCAACCCAGCTAGCCCATAGAAAAATCACTCTTTCGACATTAATACCATGGGATACACTTCAGTTCTTGATTCACACCTCTCAGACACAATTAAAATTATCACCCATATTCCCACTCAAACATACAAATTACCCCCAATTTCTAGAATACACGTGGACTGTACATGGACCACGCCCCTACACGTACCTCATAATTGTATCATTTTTCGATGCACTCACTTATGACGTATATAAATTTCACCCTTTTCCAACACCCTACCAAAACAATTCTAATATCTATCGATTTTATCTACCCACAGTACCACCTTACCTTTTCCTCACCAAAGACCTGTGAGCTACCTTCGAGTGCCTGTCAAATTAATCCCTCATCACAATACCTATGGTTATTCGGCTACCAATTGGCTGTTCTTTGCGTTCGAAAACTTTCCAAATATACAACCCTTACAAGGTTACAATTAATGACTCGTACCCCTTCTCGTCGCAAATTAAATTTAAACCCGTTGTAGAAATCTTAAATCTCTCCATGAAACCTGTAACCATCCTACCCAAACTCCATGCCCCTAAATGGAATGATCAATTGAGTCGTTTTAAAATTTCAGATGATAACCAGAATAACCTCTTACAAATACTACAACCTGTAACAATTTTTTCAACATCTGTGGTTAGTATCATTATTGTATATGCTATTATCCTCGGTATATTTGTGGTGAAAAAATCGTTCTTGGAACGAAGGAAAACAAGAGACACCGAACAACGTGAAACTATTTATGCACGACCAAAAGTGCGTACCCAGACCACGAGAACTAGACTCAACCACCCCGACTTATGTTGTGTATATAAATCTGTATTATAAAAACCAATAGTTATCATCTAGTTAGCATTAGTTTGGATGTTATAGTATTGCATTGTATTATATTAATTGTATTGTATTAACATCATTCTAGAGGGAAGAGCCCTGTAAAAATGAACAATGAATGCTTCCTATGTTCATATATTTTTATAGTCATTCGTGTAATTCTTAGATCCATTCATATGATTCTTATATTCATTTATATAATTCTTATATCTATTTATATAATTCGTATATTTATATAATCCTGTATATTCTTATATATTTATATTCATATAATACTTATGTTCATATGTATGTACGTTCATATATTCATTTTTATATAAGGACTAAAATCGCCTAATGCAAGTTTGGATAAAAATTTTGATTACTTTCTATTTTTGCTGAATAATTGGTGATTTCTTTCTTTTTAAATTACCTAATCATTTTTTTTATTTAGCTTAATAATGAATCCTGATTAAATTTTGCAATGTTCAATTTTTTGTATACATTCTCTCATCGTTATAAAAGATGAGGTCATGTCTTGCCTAAACGTTTAATTGTAAATCTTAAACCTTTAAGTTTTGCTCATATGCATATTTCAGTGTAAAGATGCATAGTTCAATTTCCATTTTTAGTTAACTCGGCAGATCATGATAACATCAGGTCTGAAATTTATGCGATTTAAGGTAAAAATATGGCTTCATCCTCAAATATCTTTTTTATCTGTTTAAACGTTGCTACAGCTAAAAAATTCACTTTATCTTCAAATATTGTGCAAAAATAATGCAGCCTATAGAGAATTAAAACTAACCAAGTCAACATTAAATAATAATGATGTTCACAAAATCTGGGTATATAAGCCCAGGTAAATTTTCAAATTATTATTCAGAATTAGACTTAGAGGCTGAGCACTACCAGTACATTTTAGCAGTAAATTACAGTAAGAAAAAGTCTTCCTCTTCTCCTTCGAGCCTTGCTATCTTCAGAGAAATTACGCATTAAAATAGAAAAAAATAATTTCCAGATAAGTTACAAGAAGAATCGGGGAACTTTCAGGGAGCTCTACAGAATCCTCCGATCCACTATAAGAAGAACTCGGAGAGCAGTATAGAAGAAACTACTGGGAGTAACAAATCCGTTGATGCCACCTAACCAGAACCCCTGTCAACTTCGAACCAATCAAGGCCGTAGACGTACAATATTTTTCATTCCCTTATTATGACCATATTAGCCACAAAATACTTTCAGAACTCCGTCTCTTACTCACGCCGCTTTACCCCCAAATTAAATTTCATTTCGCTTTCACCAACAACAATAGTATCAAATCTTACTTCAACCATAAAGAAAAAACACCCCAGCCACTTGCTTCGTCCACTATCTACGCTTTTAATTGTGTTCGCTGCAAAGCGAACTATATTGGCAGTACCATCCGCCAATATCAAATCAAACAAGAGTGGACGAGCATCGTGGGATTTCCACAAGAACTTCACAGCCCCTGAACAAACCCTCCAAATCTGCAATAATGGATCACTGCCACCTCCACAACCACCCGTTACTTTCCTCCAATTTCAAAATCATTAACTCAGCCAACCAACTAATCGACCTCCGCATACTTGAGTCCCTTTACATCCTCAGTATCCAGCCAACTCTCAACGATTACAGTTCCGCTTTCAATTTAAACATTACCAAATAAACTTTCAAAAGAAATCCACCATCACTCCGCCCGGCTCCATCGTCCCAATAGAATTCTTTCAACAGGCAACCATTCCCAGTCTTCTGTATAATTAGTCTTATTACAATCTGGTAAGAAACTTTACAATTCCGTTCCACCTAAACCATTTTATATTTTACTCATCATCCATACTTTTATACTTTATATCATTTAACTTTTAATCGTTTAATCTAATACACATTGTAACTTGCTTTTAATTTTCACTAATTGTAAGTAACTTTACAATTTTGTTCCACCTAAACCATTTTATATTTTACTTATTATCCATACTTTTATACTTTATATCATTTAACTTTTAATCTTTTAATTTAATACACATTGTAACTTGTTTTTGATTCTCGCTAATTGTTGCGCCATTTTAATTTGTTGTTCGTTTCTATTTATTATACTTATTTATTTTTACTTGTTTTAAAATTTTTAGCACTGATGATGGAAATTGAATTTTTCCGAAACGTCTGTTAATAAACATGTACCATCTCTTCGTCCTCCTATTCCTCGCTAAGTTACGCTTCCCTAAGACAAACCATTCAACCAAGTTATATATATATATATATATAACATTTAAGTACTATGGTACCCAAAGGGTAAGGTATCATAGGTGACATGCACCTGGTAGCGTTTCCTATACGTGTTACGACACACTTTCCTACCCCTAATTTCCTTCACGCCTCCCAGTTTCTGTGCCCAAAAATTGTGGGTCCCTACAGTCAGTTGGGGTGGTTGGTCACCCTCATCTTCTAAGCACACTAGCTCCTTCAACGAGTCAAAGATAACGACCCGTCGGTTCGCCAGGTTAAGCGTGATGCCCTTCGCCTTCACGATATATTTCAGCTTTTCCCCCACCCTCACCCGTACCCCATAAGTTTTGGCCCTGTTGATACAAAGGAGTCAGCGTATGCACCATCATCATACTCATCCTTGATCTCGTCAGTCAACTCTCCGAGGAATTCCCCAATAGGCTGCATGTATTCACCCTCCCTCTCTCTGAATATTACGCTATCTGTCAACGTAAACACTCTCCGCCCAAGAGAGTGCAGTAGTCCCCAAAGCTTGATGCGTGCGTATGCCGTTGTGAAGCTGGCTACAGGTATGTTTGTAACACGTGAGGTATCTGTGGCCAATTCGGTGATGTTGTACTTTATTATGTACGTGTTACTAACATTCACGATCTCCATGACCTCTTTAGTGGGGCATGGGCATAATCCCACACCTCGTTATAACTTTGGGCCAAATGAACGTTCCCCTTACCTGTATTTTGTGCAAACTTGCCCCAAAGACTATTTAGGCACAACTTTGCCCTAAAGCGCTTTACAGGGTTCTTAACAATTTGGGCCCGGTAAAGTTGGATGTCTACACAGTCACGGTAGCGCTGAATATACGCCGATTTTTCACCCTCGCTCTCAACCCGTCGCGGGTACCCTGATGCTTCTACTTTTCCTTCAAAAAGGTATTTATATACGGCGTGAAAAGATTGGGTAGCTTCTGAAACCTCCACACCTCATATATTTTCGAAACTAAATTCGGTCTTTTTATATTTTCCATTCACAGAAGCGTGTTTCTGCATTCCAATTAATAACCTTTTAGGTAGAACTCCAAGAGCAACATTTTCTATATGCCCTGAGGACACCGTATACAGTTTGAGTTGAACTCTATTAATTGGGTATGTTACTGTGGCGTCTAGTAATTTTTTTTTTCAATTTCCATTTGTTTAGAGCGCTCAATTTCACTCGACGCACGCGGAGATATGTCTCCACAATATAAATTACTACAGGCTTCGAGCTCTCCAGTAAGGTGGAGTGAAAATATCATTTTTGGATTTTTAATTTACTTGAGTGTGGAAAAGTTGCCAATGGGCTTTAGAAACAAGCATGTGAAATTATAATACAATTGAAGCATTGCTTGATTGACCACCAGCGATTTTAATATATGGCATATTTCATGTTTTAACGATCGCTTTGCCCATCAGGAGTCATCCAAGATGCTGGTCTTTCATCCATGTTTATGCAAATAATTAACAGCTTAGTTTGCTGTAGACTGTGTTATTGCATACTTGAGGTTGACATTTAAGATTACAACATGTGTGGAATGTAAATTAATGGCAATTACAGAGGGTGGCCAAATTATTAGAGCTGATGTGAGTAAGTGAGATAAGAAAGAGTTTAGTTAACCATACATTGATTTAATGCTAGTTTCAGTGATGGTAGTGATTTGGTGCGATAACATATGCAGTCCGTGAGTCAGAGGGGATGGGAGATTGGGAGTGGGGGGAGAGTGAGTAATATGCAAAGCGCGGCTGCTCCGCCAAGCTCAGTGCACATGTGGCAGTGAGAATTGAAGGTTATTTGTGCTGTTATCATCATTTTTTCGTGAAACTTGATATTAAAAGTAAGTTAATTACATATTGATATCTGTTTATAGGTGTTTGACAAGTGGAGTGTGACAGTATTAATTTGATATTTCTTTTTCTTGCAGAAATTCTTTAATAGTCTTACATTGCTTACAATTTATAATAATTGTTTTTTTTTTCAGAATGGAAATTATTACGAGGGAGAAGGCGGCATGTGTGATTTTTGGCGCGCCACGCGAGATACCCACAATGTTCTTCCCACCTACGCTGATGTTATGAAGGCTTACATCCATACAAGACAACAGCTGACAACGAAGAATAACAAATATCCACCGTTCGCCGAAGTATCAAAAAAAGTTTGCGTTGATGTTGAACTTGTTTGGGAGAAAGCGTCTCTTCCGACCGTGTCGCACGGACGAGTGATTGAAACGCTCAGACCATACGTACAACGAGAAATACAAGAAAATCTTGAAACCATACAAGGCTCAGAAGGACAACGACAACTACAAGCAACAACTTGAACAGTTCAGAGAAGACGCAGATAAACTCTTCGACATTAGCAAATGCAAATGTGTAGATTTCGTCATGAGCTGTAAGTGCGAAAGAGCGGACAAAGTACCACTCAAAGAAAGAAAGTTTCTAGAGGACCAGAGAGGAGCCAGAAAGATGATTATAGGAGGCATCGATTTGGTGGAAACAACAAAGCTACAGAAGAAAATATCCAGGAAAGTCTGTGAATCGAGAAGACACAGCATTCACCAAGAACAATCGAAGCAGCAATGCAATTCTGGAAGCTACAACGAGGAAGACAAGGACGACGACACCGACAACAGCGACGAAGAATACACCCTATCTAAGTCACACTGTAAACCTGATCTATCGACACTGGAGAGTAAACGTCAAAGAATGACGATGACTGTACGATTACCATGTTTGGCTGAAGCGTGCGATAGAACGGGCGTCTCAGATCGAGCAGCAGCCGTTATTGCCTCATCCGTGCTACAAGACATTGAATTGTGTCTACAAATGACACCTCCAAAGTCATTGATCGTAGTAAAATTCGCCGAGAAAGAAGTAGAACTCGTCAAGAACTGACAAAACTAGACAGCAGTATGACAGACTTGCCTGGATTGTACTTCGACGGTCGAAAGGATAGAACGATGAAAAATGTACGAGACGCCGCAGGACATGGCCACCGGGACAGAGATACAGAAGAGCACGTCAGCATTATTTGTGAACCAGGTTCATCGTACTTTGGCCACGTGACGCCGTCAAGTGGATCAAGCAAGGCGATTTCCAAAGTAATCTTTGAATGCTTGGCTGCGCGAAGTGTGGATCTCGACAGTGAAAGTCGTCGGATGCGACGGAACCGCTGTCAACACTGCACATAATGGCGGAGTTATTCGGCAGCTTGAGGAATTACTACAAAAACCGCTGCAATGGCTCATGTGCTTATTACATGCTAACGAGCTCCCCCTGCGACACCTGTTTCAGCATTTAGATGGAGCAACTACAGGACCTAAGTGCTTCTCAGGACCGATAGGGAAATCTCTCACAGCATGCACGGAACTCCATATAACATCGTATGAACCTATATCTCCATTACAGCCACTGCCGCATGTTGACGTGAAGGACCTGAGCACTGACCAGCAGTACCTGTGGCAGATGTGTCAAGCTGTCAGTGAAGGACACTGTCCCTGTGATCTAGCATTGCGAAAACCGGGACCATTGAACCACTCGCGATGGTTGACAACTGCCAACAGAATCCTCCGCCTCTATGTTGGCCTCGATGCACCATCCAACAACATCAAAACTCTTGTCACATTCATCATCCGGGTCTACGCCCCAACATGGTTCGCCATCAAGACGCAGCCATCATGCAACGATGGAGCCAAACATCTGCACGGGATGATGGTGAGAACACGGTACCTCAGCTCCTCTCTAAAGAAAGTCGTCGACCCGGTGATTCGGCGAAACGGCTTCTGCGGACACCCCGAGAACGTGCTATTAGCCATGATCACAGATGAGCGACCACATATAAGGGAACTCGGACTCAGAAGAATCATGAAGGCAAGATCACATGTGTCTGCAAACAAAATCCGCAGGTTTCGAGTGCCACCGCTCAACCTCGACGCGACCGAATACCAGGACATGGTCGATTGGCAGACTTTGACCGTGACGGAGCCTCCTTTTACGATGGATATGACGGACAACGAATTGAACGACATGATCTCTGCTCAAATTTCACCAAGTGTCCTCTTCCCTCGCTTCCCTTGTCACACACAGGCGGTGGAAAGATGCGTGAACCTAGTTACCGAAGCTTCAGCCGCTGTGTGTGGCGAGACGTCCCGCCATGGATTTATTCGGGCTCGCGTCGCTTCTCGGCAGCTTATGCCGAAACTTGAGTCTAAACGTGACTATCAATTCTGAATTACCATGCATGCATAACTCAGACTCTATCGTTAGCATAATAGTGTGCCAAATAACTAAAAATATATAGTCTGATGTTTACTCGTATTTTAGGTATTTTTGTGTAAAATCGTATATTATTGTAAACTTATAACGTCTGGTGGTCGATCAAAAGATTGTCTGATTTTAATAAACTTTTTTGCATATTGTTCTATTAGTCCATTGGCAACTTTTAAAACCTCAAGTAAGTTAAAATTCACCAAAAAATTTTTTTGGGCCATTTTCAATCCACCCTACTCTCCAGCCCCCAGATTTAAACAAATCTCAGGGCTCGATACGAGTGAACTTTATTTTTATATCGACCCCATTCACAAGCAGCTTCTTCTGGAATGTGAAATCTGTGTGTAGGCGCCCGAAACATTCATATATCTTCTCTTTAGAATTTTTAAATTTGACCTTTATACTACTTTCATCTTTAGCTTAATAATAACCTTCGGTAGTTAAAAAGGTATCCTTCGCTTCTTTTGAAAAGTTGAGGACATTTTCCAGATAGGCTCATAGGTGGCTGTAGCCATATCCTGCCGAGACGTTAATCTGATTTAAATACACGTTACATTGAATGAATATGGTGGGTAGAAAGTTTGTTTCTGGGTATACAACGTAAATGTCTTCGCATTCCGTTCCATCTGAATGTGCTATTCGAAGTTTAGTGTACATGTGCACACAGCTTGAGTCAAAAAAGTAAGGGCCTGAGCTGAGGATCACGAACTCGAAGGAGCACTCGGTGAGCTAATGGTGTTTAACGGATTAACTGTAATAAAGTCACTGTGTCGAAGAGGGCCACCTCCGATTTACAACATTGTGAACTAAACGGATGGATGAAACGTGCCATGGTGAGCCAGAAATAGTGACACCTCTCTCGACAAGCAGTAAACAGGCTATGATTCATGAGAGCAACGTCCTTAGCTTATATCAGTTAAAAAAGTGGTCAAAGACAGGTTTCATGCGCTTAGAACACTTCTTTTTTTATGTTAAACGCCACGCACGTGCTGGTAACCCCTTCTTCTTCTTCAGTACAGGCTTTTCTTCTTCCCGCCACCACTGGACCCTAGTGATACTTTTGTACTATAGTACTGTGTCTCACCGAACCAAACTGACCGTATAGTATCATCTAAAGTTAAGCCTAATTTTTCACACTCGCCGATTCTTCTAACAACCATAAAAACGGCCTGTGTCTTCTCAATACTTAAAAATAGTAACCATTTGGAATTCCCATTTTCCTACCTCATATGATTCATGGCCCAATTCAATGGGCCCATGGAGTTCTGTTACAAAGTTGGCCAGGGTGTTGTAGGGATGTCCAGACTGTTGACTTGGCCGTTTTAAACCTTTTTCTCACAGGTTTATGAAGTGGATAAGCATCCTGCTCCCGCAAAAGCCTCTCAAAATCTTTTTTCCCTACTCCCTCATTATAAACGCCTTTGTATAGTCTATCAACGTCGCCGTATGAGGCTGGGTTAGAAATGTCATAATAACGTTTTCTTAATATGTTAGCCATTTGCGTATTTTCGAGGCGCTCGGGTAGGGTTGGCCGCTGCTGATTGGTCTCTTCTTCTTCCTCCTCTTCGGAGATATTACCGCTGGGGGTGAAGGCGTATTCAACTGTGGTACATGCGAGGCTTGTCCCAAGTCTTTTAGCCTGTTCAGATTACCTAACAGTGTTTTTGGAACGTTTATTTGCTGTAGTTTTGCTTTAATATGATCCCATCCTGCTGGTGAGGGCCTAGCCTACTTTCTCACCATGTCGTGTACGATGTCAATGATATTCGAACCCTGTACCTTTGTTCCTTCAACAATTACCTCCCCTGTATCGGTCCACTGTATAATGGGATTCTCACTCAATAGATCATAAAGACTTAAACCTTTATTCTTCAATGTATGTGGGAGACTGCTATTTAATACATGCTCGAAATGTTGCGGGGATCGCTTCGTTGTTCTTTAACTGTTCGTCTCTAGCATCGGCCTCAGAGCCTATGGCTCCACAATCAGCTTCGTCCGCGCTGTGCCTAATAACTACTGGGACCTCTGTCGGATTCTTATAATTTTCGTACTCATGAAGAAATTTCTGCAGAGCTTCTTGGTATAAGAGTCTTTTCTCATCAGGTGACTTTTCACTGTTTAAAGGTCTAACAATTCGCTTTCCATTCTTTTAAGCCTTCTTTAACGGGGTTCTAGAACCATATCTTGACTCTTTGTACTTTGCAGTGAAGCATACACCTCGTGTGGAATCACGACTACTGTTTTCATTATATTAAACTAGTCAGTAAAGGCCCCAAAACTGAAAATAAGATGGGCAGGAATGAATCCCCTGTTTGTACAATAATTAGTTTTTTCTTCCCCACAGTTTGACTTTTACGAGCTAGTATGCGTATTATGTTCTTGTAACGGCGTAGGCGAGCCTTCTGAGGGGGGTTCATTGGTACATTACATTTTATAACGTTAAGACAAATTTCACAGATACATTTTAAAAAGTCGTAGTTACTGTTTTTAACAAACATCTGTTGTAGTGCCCGTGGCAGTCGGTGATAGATTTTTATTTATTCACAATATTTCTTTAACCTCTTTGTCATTCTGGAATATACACCGTTTCAGCCACGTTTGGGAATATATTCGTCATTAGAAGCACCCCTAAACCTGTTTCGCGGTTGGAGGTCACAAACCAAATATCCGTAACTTTGGCGTGTTGCTTCTTTATAAACTTCTAAAAACTCCTTACGCTGATTCGGGAACATTTGATTGGCTAATATCCCAATTTGTGACACGTATCTACGTTGTGCGAATAAGACTAGATATGGAGTATTTAGTGACACATGGCATCGCATTATCATGTATCAATTTTTGAAAAATAGATTCTAATTGATGAAGAATAGGGTTATGTTAAGATGGTAGGAAAACACTGTAAATGTCTCGGCAAACGTTTTATCCATTTCTAATATGAGATCGTCAATTACAATGACCGTATGCTCATTTCTCTTTAACGAACTAACGTCATATACACCTTTGTGGAACAAACTATCATCTCGGTACTCGTTGAATGCCGACTGGTATGTCGAATAGCACCATATGACTTTATGCACAAATTTTGAGAACATCTCCCCCTTATCTTTAATGATTTTAAGCATAAACACAGTTTTACCACATCCTGTAAGGCCAGATATAATACATGTGGAGGGGATTGTGAACCTGAATTTTTCTACAGAATCAATGACTAACACGTCACACTCGTAAGTGGAACAGTTACAAAATATAATAAAATATTATGTGATGCTCCTTATATTTTACACTTGTTTTTCCTCTCCTTCCTCAGAACCGTGAATGATAATGAGGGTGAGGTACTGTGCCAGCAACATATCCCCATCATCGATATTGCAGATGATACCGATGACAGTGTAGCAGCTGTTGTTGAGGCAACAGACTCCACTCCAGCTTGCGAACTTCCACCAGCGACACCTGTAGCACCCCCACGCGACAATTCGAGGAGAAAGAGGGGACATGATGAAGTTGATGATTCGCCTTCCACGTCAGGTATAAACCGTGCCAGGATTGCACCGGTTGTTAGACCAACAGTAATAGAGCCCCAGCCCTCCATGTCTTACGACACAGTCCCCACAGTAGTTCCTTCTACAAATAAAACTTTGCCCCCTTATTCTTGTTCAATTCCCGTCATACCCTCCGCAAGAGCAGCATCTCATTCTGTAGAGAGTAGCGTAACATTCGAGCTGGTGCGCACTGCCACCCCCATCCCAGTCTTCACTAGAAACTGGTACGTAGTCAGGGTCGACCCACGAACCATGTATAGCAACGGTGTTGAACACGGACTACGGCGCGTAGTTGAACGTATTGTGGAGTTTGCCCTTCAGATCAGGGAGGGACGTGAAGTCAGGACGCGACTGTTCTTCGGGTTCGGGTTAGATGACGGAGCTAGAGAAGATTTTTGGGTAGTAATAACCTACAGGCGTTTGGCTGCTGTAGATATAGAATATATTATGGGCCGTATAATGCAGGCTTCTCAAAGCAGCATAGCTATCAACATGGACAACTTCACAATAGATATTGACCACGTGTTCCGTGTTGCGGGACATACGGCCACACCTTATACGCTTAACCTCAATTCTCAGGTTATTTACAGTCAGCATATAAACTCCGAGCGTTGTTGCGGTTTTATAGCAGTAGTCTTAGCTCATATGTTTACTGTACTAAATGCATGGGCCAGAAAAATTTGGTTGCCGACGGTTGTGCAGCGTACTGTTAAACATTGCAAGATCGAGTTTGCAAGATCGAGTTTGACTGTAAAATGGGTCCTGAAGAGTTGAGAAGGGTAGAGCAGGAAAAGAATTTTCGTATAGTTGTATTTGGAATGGATGATCGTCGTCGGACTGTGTATATTTTTAAAAGCAGTATGAGAGACCGTACAAGACCTCTACTTATTTTAGGCCTGTCAGGGATAACGTATCTCCCCATCCGCAATACAAGAGCTCTTTACGCGAGTTGTGATGAAAGTCGAAAATATGGAAGGCATCATGATTTGTGTGAGGGATGCCTCGAGTTTGCGGATTGCCACATGGTATACGAACAGTGTAAAAGCTCGAAATGTGAAAGTCGTGTAGTTGAAGCTGAGAAGAGGGACTGTAGTGTGTTTAGATGCACACTTTTCAATAATAACTATTTTGAGTTCCATAAATCAAATGGCACGTGCATGTGAATGTGGTATGTTTCATATCATGGATAACTGGGGAAAATTCACACCACACCAAAATGTGATGAAATTCACTGTTCTACATGCCACGAGAAATATAAGGCAGATGGTATAAAGTATGTATGTTATATGAAAGATACTAAGCCTAAAAAATAAACCTAAACCTAAAAATAAACGACAGAAAAACATATACGGATGCTGAAACCAAAGAGGTTATCCCAAATCTATTTGTAAGCCAGACTATCTGTGACGAGTGCATGGACGTCAAGTGTGATGAATGTCGAAAATGTGGTAAACGAAAAAACATTTTTAAAACGATCGGACTCGACAACCCCGTGAAACTCTTTGTGTCCAATATTGACAAATTAGCGGACTGTTCAAAAAAATGGCTGGATATTCTTGCCCATATCCACGCAAAATTTGATACGCAATTCCTTTATAAGGAACTACATGAACACAAATTATAGGAGATATTTACAGGCGATCCGTTGAAAAGAGGAACAAACTTATACAGATGTAAATAAGAGGTAATGTTCAGTTTATAGACACTCTATTATTCACACCTTGTAAATTAGCCAAGCTACCCAAGGTGATGGGCGTAGCCACCGAAGTTTCAAAAGGGTATTTCCCTTACACTTTCTTCACTAGCGCCACTTTAAATTACTTAGGCCTACCACCTCCAAAACATTGCTTTAACTATGTCAACATGAATGGTAGTGAGCGTGAAGATTTTGACCACTACTACAACAGTTTTAATGAAGATATTCCTTACAATATAGCGGATGAATGTGAGTGTTATTGCATGAATGATGTGCGCGTGTTTAGAGTATGTTTCCAGGCCTTGAAATGGATGTACATAGATCGGTTGAACTTCGACCCGCTACAAGCCGCAACCACGATCGCCTCATTGTGCTTTCCGGTGTTCAAGAATAACTTCATGCCTAAGGACATACAGTACTAGCTGTCATTCAGAGAAACAACCAACGCAGTTATGGGCATGAGGCTATTTACTGGCTCATACACCTACAGCAACAGACGATATATGCATAAAACATGCCCGCAACACAGGGGAAGTACCCATTAAGGTCAATGGTCGTGTTTTTCTGATGGATGGTCTAAACGAAGACCATGCCTCTGGTGAGAATACTGCGTACTCCTTTAACGGTTGCTGGCGGCATCGATGCCCACATCCTGAGTATGGAATCGTATGAGAGATCCATGGTAGATCTCCTGCCGACAGTCTTGCATAGACTCGGACCCACGATCAGCTTATAAACTCCCACTTCACTCACAAGGTCTTGTGGGAGCACGAATATGATGCACGGATGGAGGCAGATGGGCAGTACCGCGAAGAAATAAACACAATCAAACGTTCAATGGTGTTGGATCCTCTCGAATGCGGCGATAACTTGTTCAGTGGACGTACAAACCTCTTCAAACTATACTTTCCGCATGCGGAGGGCGTGAAACTCCATTACTACGACTTCTGTTCTTTATACCCCTACGTGATGAAGAACAATCCGTACCCCGTAGGAGCACCTGAAAAACTGGTGGGTCCGGCCATGCCTACTATCGAAGAGTTCTCAGCCAATTTGAATGAGAACTACGAAGGTAATTCAATAAGTATCCGCACTTTTTATTTTCACAATTTTATTTTCACATCTGATAGATTATAAACACATCACTTCTCAACATAGTCTCCCTGTTTCTCAATACACTTAGTCCAGCTATCTACAAGCTTCCTAATGCCATCACAAAAGAATGTTTTTGCCTGTGTGCGTAGCCAGTCATGCACTGCCTCCTTCATCATCGCCAGTTGACAGAAGTGCACGAGCGTAATCGTATGGACGTCTGCTCTCGTCATTTGGCGGTATCATAATGAAGGTGAAAATTTTTTGGAGCGCATTATCACTGGAGATGAAACCTGGATCCATCACTATGAACCAGAAAGCAAACGACAGAGCATGCAATAGAAGCATCCAACATCTCCCGTTACAAGGAAGTTCAAAGCGCAGCCGTCAGCTGATAAAGTTATGCTAACACTGTTTTGGGATACATGAGGCCCTATCCTTGAACATTATCTAGAGCGTGGAACTACAGTAACAAGTGTATCGTATTCTGACATGCTTCGGAATGAGGTAAAGGAATCAATTCGCAAAAACCGGAGAGGGAGATTGTCGGAAGGTGTTATTCTGTTACACGACAATGCGCTCCCTCTTACCGCTGCACAGACTAGAAAACGCCTTCAAGAACTTAAATTTGAAAAGTTCTCGACCATGCAGCCTACAGTCCAGACCTGGCACCTTCGGATTTTTACCTGTTTAGACCACTAAAAGACGCTTTGAGAGGTCAGTGATTCCAAGGCGATGATGACCTGAAGAAGGCGGTGCATGATTGGCTACGCACACAGCCAAAAACATTCTTTTGTGATGGCATTAGGAAGCTTGTAGATCGCTGGACTAAGTGTATTGAGAAACAGGGAGACTATGTTGAGAAGTGATGTGTTTATAATCTATCAGATATGAAAATAAAATTTTGAAAATAATAAGTGCGGATACTTATTAAATTACCCTCGTATTTCGGCCTTTCTTTCGTAGATGTACTCCCCACTCGCAACTTATGGATGCCACTCTTACCCTTCGTTATAGAACACAAACTCCTATTTCCCCTGTGCGCAGATGAGAACAATGCGGCCTGTAATCACACATCCATCCAGCGGAAGATCAGAGGCGTATGTACAAGTCCTGAGCTGTCCCTAGATATTCGTCACAGTTACAGAATATTGAAGATATATGAGGTATGGAAGTTTCAGAAGCAACCCAGCCTTCTCACACCATATATAAACACTTTTTTGAAGGATAAGGTAGAAGTATCAGGGTATCAGCGAGGAGTTGAGACAGAAAATGAAAAATCGGCGTACATTCAGCGCTACTGTGATCATGAATGGGTACAACTTGAACGGGGCCAAATTGTAAAGAACCCTGGGAAGCTCTTTAGTTTAAAGTTGTGCCTAAATAGTCTTTGTGAAAAATTTGCTCAGAATACAGACAAGGGGAACGTCCATCTAGCCCAAAGTTATAATGAGGTGTGGGATTACGCAAACGCTCTCGATAAAGTGGTCATGGAGATCGTGAATGTGGGTAATACGTACATAATAAAGTACAACAGAACCGAATTGGCTACAGATACATCCCGTGTTACAAACATACCTGTAACCCACAACAGCATACGCTCGCATCAAACTTTGGAGTCTACTGCATTCTCTTGGGCGGAGGGTTCTGTACGCAGACACAGATAGTGTGATATTCACGGAGCGGGAAGGTGAATACATGCCACCTATTGGGGAATTTCTCGGAGAAGTGACTGATGAGATCAAGGATGAGTATGGAGATAGTGTCTACGCTGATTCTTTTTTCTCAACAGGTCCAAAAACGTACGGGGTATTGGTGAGGGTTAGGGAGGAAGTGAGATATATCGTGAAGGCGAAAGGCATCAATCACACTTAATCAGGCGAACCGGCGGATCGTCAACTTTGATTCGCTGAAGGAGCTAGTGAGCTTAGAAGATGAGGGTGACCAACCACCCCATCTGACTGTGGTGACACAATTTTCAGACACAGAAACTTCGGGACGTGGAGGAACATAGGGGGACGAAATTGTGTCGTAACACAGAGGAAACGCTACCAGGTGCCGGCATCTACGATACTGTTCCCTTTGGATCCAGCGAGGCGTGAATATTGCTGTCATGTTAGCGTATATTTACTTGTTGACGATATGTTTATGTATTTATTACGTGTATTTGTTATGGTACATGAATATATTCCATGAATTAGAGACTATTTACTTGTTGACGATATGTTTATTTATTTTTCTTTTTAAAATAAATCATGTTTCAGTTAGCGTTTAATTTTCTCCTTTGTGTATTGTGTGTGTGTGTGTGTGTGTGTGTGTACAGGAAAAAAGCTAGGCACCGCCCACTGTATGGCGCAACCCAATCAAAGGGGTCACGTAACTCCTGCTAGTAGCTGGTCATATCTATGCCCTGCGTGCTCAGTTGACCTCAATAAGCCTTGGATCTCAGACGTGTATTTTACCTATTGAAGAATTCTCACGTAGACGGAAAATAGTGATGGCGACCTTTGATATCGCGTACTCGACATTCATGAAGTGATATTCAATAAAGTCTACAGATGTGGTGAACACTCAAAGAATCCGTAGCCCTCCCTCCTTCGAGGCTTTTAAGGCCACATTGAACAGCGCGAAACGTGAGGAGCATTGCGGGATTTCGTGGTTCAAACGATGTAATGGACTACGTCATAGAACTAAACTGCGTAAAGGCGTACAACGTACATACACCGCGAAGTGAAAGAACCATCACGTGCAGAAAAGAAACAGCGGTTGTGTGTTGTGAACCTTGTTTATGATTGGTATGACAAGCGGTATTATTTCATGTTACATCATACCGACTATGCATACCCTGCGACTGAGAATATAAATCTTGTAATTATGGACATCTGAAAATGTTTTTAGAGGTTCGCAGTGAGGTTGTGGCTAAAGGCTTGTGCGAGTTTTTAATAGAGTTTAGGGATGAGTATCGCTTAAGCAAAAAGGATAGATATGGACACATGTTTCTCTCAAATAGAGCGCCGGAGTGTTAGTAAAATGTGTGGAGAAAATGAACGAAGATGTATGGCGCGCGTTCCTGGGAGTGATAAAACATTAAAGCCGTTATTACTTCATGTATCGGAAAAATTCTCTAAGCGAGTGTCCGGTATAATGGGTTACAAATATTCATATGGTTCTTTCATGCTGGAACAACTCCGTGCACGAATCACTAACGCTTGCTATGACGCGCCCGTGTGACTCATCCCCCACACCTCCCGCCTAGTCAAACCGCGCATCGGCTGCTCATACTCACCTCAGAGCTTGACCTGACTGGACGTGCGCTCCTCACAATAGAAAACCAATATATGATGGAGCTTCCGTTGAGCAGCATCCTCAATGCAGTATACGACGTATCCGTGCTGAAGTCTGTGCCTGTATTCAAGCGTAATACCGATGTTGTTAATTATGTACTTGAAACGAAATGTAGACATTCAAACTCCGGTAGACGCAATGTTATTTATTTAAGTGTTGAAGAGATGGATAGAATCTTCGTCTTCGCTGAGAAGTGGGGCGAGGGCAGTTACAAAATACCTGAGGGTGTAGGCTCAAAAAGAGAGCAGATTAGCGACGCACCTTCTTACGCCATTATTTGCACGCTATCCATAAATCGTGATACAAAACATCCCTCCGTCGATATACGGTTGATGTGGAAGAATGCTGCTGACAATAACACCCTTATCCCAACACGAAGCCGTTTCATTCTCGATAGAATGTTTGAAGTCGTCGGCTTCCGTACACTGAAACCTATATTAGACGCCCGTGATGCTGGTATGCGTTATTTTGACACGGTTCTTGAATACGCGTACACCGTCCTGCTCGATCATTTTACCAAGTGTAGGGCCGAACAAGGCGAGAATGATTTGGAACTGGCTGCGTATTTAGAAGATGCAGACTCCTCAAAGTATCATGAACTTTGGTACAAAGTGCTAGAAAGGTATAGGGCTGAACTCACCTTCACTGTTCACCCTGAAGAATTATTTCTTTATATAAGACAGTTGTCGACACGATTTAGAAGATTACTTGAATTGTTCATATGCGTTGTGAAGAAGAGTTCACGGTTGAAAAGCTCGGATTGGAAAGAATAAACCCTCTTTTGGAAAGGAGTGTTATAAACTTCAATTTAATAATGATGTGGCAAACGATGCCCTCTTTGTGCGTTCTTTTCGATATATTCTATTCGTATTTGAAGAGAGTGATAACTTGCCAACCAATTGTAAAGTGGGTACAAAAATAGTGTTAAACGATCTAGAAGCACTTTATATTGAATATATATACCCACATACCTTGAGTGGTGAAATATATTAAATCGTATTTATTGTGTAGTACAAAGCAACGAGGTTGTAATTGTAGACTCGATCACATGCGAGTTTAGTATTTTATTTAAGCGCAGTAAAACATAAAGCGCGTAATATATATATATATATATATATATTTATATATATATATATATATATATATATATATTAACCATGTACTAGAATTCTTCTGCAATATTTTTTTAAGTTTATATATAAGTGTATTTTTGGATGCGCGTACATCTTTCCATAACATTTCGTCTTTCTCATAACATTTCGTCTTTCCTCGTGAACAGACGTGTTTTATAGAGTGTCTAGTGTTATCAATTGAATAAGTGGTTTTCGTTGAGGTGTTTTTAAAAAAAAATAGTGTTTGGTGCATTCTTAACTAAATTACTTCGTGTTACTAATCATTCATTAACGAATATATTTAATTTATTGACTTTATTCAGTACTATATTATTTGATTAAACCAAGGATAGTGCACGTGGCTTGCCTTGTTTGTTTTTCAAATCTATCAGAAAACGAGGAGTCATAAGGTTCACTTTCCCTTCCTTCGGGAGATCAGGTAGAGTGTGGTCACACACCGTGGCAAAAAAGGAAAAAAGTCGGTTGAATCGCAGACAGATAAGTATTATTGATACTCTTTCTTTTACAGATCTTTCGTCGGTAGCTTAATAATATATTCATTTAGTATAAATGTGTGTTACAAGAACCTGTTTCTGCGTTTCAAGAACATTTTTGCGGGTTTAGGCAGGTGACGGCACCATAAGCATGTTTAGACCTACGTTGTAATTTATTAATTTCCAAACGCTCGTTTTTTTGTTTTGTTTTTTGTTTTTTAACTAATTAAAAGCATGGCATCCCCGTCAAGTCTTGGCATTCTATAGAATACCTCGGAATTATACAGAATACCCAAGAGTTATACAGAATAGCCAGGTTAAGTATAAAAGAAACAATGAAAACCTCTATATTTCATACTTTACCTATTTTCTATTTTCTATTTTAATATGTTCATGTTGGTTTTTCATGTTCTTTTAAAATAAATAAAAATATAGCGCTTGGAAAAGATTGCCTGTGAAAGGGGCATGAGAGTAGGAGCCCGTTTGGGTGATGTTTCAGTAATAAAAGTCACATAATTGCTCCTGTATCTCGAGGAACAGTCCCCACGGTTATAAATTTAATAAAGTACGTAATACCATTAATGATACCAGAAAATATAGCATCGAAAATGCGAGTGTTTCCATTATTCTGATCAAACCCCTGGAAATAAACACGTTATATATATATATATATATATATATATATATTCACCAGACAAGGGGGGCACAAGAGAAGATCAGGAACAAGCAAAAATGTTGATGGCTCTCACAAACGAGTTTATGCTGACACAGGAGATAACAGAAAATACCAGAAAAAATAACTGCCTGGATCTGGTATTCACGAATAACACGAACTTGATTGCTGATATAAAAATAACCCCAACCATTATCTCAGACCACAACTTAATCGAGATATCAACAAATATGACGGCAGCATTAGAAGACAATACACATATTGTGGAAAGAAGTAAATTCGGGGCCTTTAACTTAAACTCGAAGACTATAAATTGGGAAGCAATCAGATCGCACATGGCCCAAATAAAATGGAGAACAATTTTCGAGAATAAAACAACTGAAGAAATGCTAACAACCTTGGAGGAAAAAACGCTGAGAATTTTAGAAAAATATGCTCCGAAATCACAGCCAAAAGGAAAGAGGAGCTGGCTAGAAAGGCAAAAGAGAAGACTATTCCGCAAAAGAAAGAGAGTGGAGGCGAAGTTAGGAAACTGCGGAGATAATGACAGGAAAACAATAAAAGAAAAACTGGAGGGTATCGATAGGGAAATACAAGCCCTGATTAAGGACCATACAGAGAGGGAAGAGGAAAAGGCGGTAGAAGCAATAAAGGAAAATCCAAAATACTTCTATAGCTATGCAAAAAGGAAAACAAAAACGCACGCCGCTATTGGGCCCTTAAGGACGGGAAATAATGAACTAACCGACGATCCAAAAGAAATATCTGATACAATGAGAGCTCAATATGAATCAGTTTTCAGTACCCCAAAAAGTGACAAAGCGATACCTGACATAAATGCATTCTTTGAAGAGGAATTGCAAGGAGAGTATATAACAGACTTTGAGTTTACACCAGAAGATGTAGCGAGAGCTATAGGACAAATGAAACTACATTCAGCTGCAGGTCCGGACAATTGGAACGCATTATTGATTAAAAACTGTAAAAATGAAATAGCTACACCTTTATACTGGATATGGAGAAGATCCCTAGACACTGGGGAAATACCGAGCATCTTGAAAAGAGCAAACATTGTCCCTATATATAAAGGAGGGGACAGATCTCAAGCAAAGAACTATAGACCAGTGTCATTGACGTCCCACCTCACCAAAGTATTTGAAAGAATAGTTAGAGAGAAAATTTATGATTTCCTGGAGACACGGGAAAGATTCAACGAAAATCAGCATGGATTCCGGTCAGGTAGATCATGCCTATCACAACTAATAGAGCACTACAACAATATCCTAGATGCATTGGAAGGCAATGACAACTACGATGTTATATACACAGATTTTGCTAAAGCTTTCGATAAATGTGACCATGGTATAATAGCACATAAAATTAAAGACATGGGAATAACAGGCAAAGTGGGAAAATGGATCTACAACTTCCTTAGTGATCGTCTGCAGGTCGTCAAAATTCAAGGTATATCATCATCAGAATCGGAAGTACGCAGCTCAGTACCACAAGGGACAGTACTGGCCCCACTCCTGTTCATTATCATGCTAACAGACATAGACAGCGGAGTAAACAGCAATAGTATAGTAACATCCTTTGCAGACGATACAAAGATCAGCAGAAAAATCAGCGATGTACATGACGTGGAGGCCTTGCAGAGGGACACGAACAAAATATACAAATGGTCAGAAGACAAAAACATGTCATTCAACGCCGAGAAATTTCAGCTCTTGAGATATGGTAGAAAAGAAGAACTTAAACAGACTGCATATTATGCTCCAGATAGACAGGAAATTCAGAGAAGCATGAAAGCGATTGATCTCGGGATAATAATGACAGATGATGCGAAATTCGAAACACAAAATCAGATAGCGATAAATAAAGCAAAAAGAGTCGCCGGACAGGTTCTAAGAACGTTCAAGAGAAGGGACAGGACAGTAATGATTCCCCTGCTAAAAACACTGATTATACCAAAACTTGAATACTGCTCAGTTTTGACGTCCCCATATAAAAAGGAAGAAACTAATAAACTAGAAGAAACGCAAAGGCATTTCACAGCCAAGATTGATGGCTGCAAAGAACTCAGCTACTGGGAAAGACTACGTAAACTAAATCTGTACTCACTGGAAAGAAGAGAGAGGTACATCATAATCTACATATGGAAAATGATCGAAAAACTGGTACCAAACCTAAAACTAAACCCAATTACCATTCAAACAACACTGGAAAATAGGAAAGGCAGAATGTGTAGTGTTCCCAAATTAAAGGCACGACAAGGGACCTCCTCAACCCTGAAGGAAAATAGCTTGGTTGTCAGGGGGCCAAGACTTTTCAACTAGCTTCCTAAGGACCTCAGAAACGTAACGGGGGTCAAAGTTGAAGTCTTCAAAAAAAGACTAGATGCCTGGCTCAGGACAGTACCAGATGAGCCGGGCGTGCCTGGCTATGTACGGTGGAGAGCGCAAGAAAGCAACTCGCTCCTCCACCAGGCCAGACCTAGAGGCGGGGCCACCAGCTTGACCTCCGTGTGAAGAGAGACCAACGCACGAAACAACATAAGGTTCATAAGGTAAGGTGTATATATATGTGGGTGTGTGTGTGTCCTTTTGAAATTTTGAAAGGCCTTTCGAAAGCCTGATATTTTATGCATATGTGAGCGGATATTTATCTTACGCGAGTCCTTTCGCTCAAGAAATTTTAAGGATATAAAGAAGGGATTTGAGGGGTCACCATTGTTTAAACACCCGATATCATTCTCACAACATTTGATACAATACATTTAATGATGTCGTTCCTTCTGCTGTATTTTCTCTAATTGCTGTTATGTAAGGGCGTACAGTGGTTCTAATACAGATTCACCAATATATTTTAAAATGTTTATATATATATATATATATATATATATATATATATATATATATATATATATACACACACCAAGTTTTACAATCTACTTGTTGCGTTTGATGCGTTCTTTGAAGGTGAGCTTCTCACCTAGAAGTACAACTAATATTGTTATTGTATTGTAGTGTTACTGTAAGTCACTTTATTTGTATTTACCCCGTCATAAATATGGATGAGTGCCACGTTTTTTTGTTTCTGGTACAGTTTCTAAGTCGTTATCGCTCGAGTGAGGGGTGTTATGCCATCTGAATACTGAATACTGATTTCGTTACCACCATTACAAAGGTCAGTTACTAAACACCAAAATAGAAGGGGTTCACAAATCGAACATTTGGTACTACTCGCGTGACTTCGCAGTTAGCCAAGTTTTGATTAGACACGATTGCTATCTTGAGTCCAACGCTCGAGATAGGTTCAGGAAGATCTCAATACAATTACTTCAATAAGCAGTAAAATATTCCATAAGATTTTTGTCTTAAAAATGCGATGATACCATGATACTATACATAAAACATACGCTAACAAACCAAGCAGCTACATAAATAAATAAAAAATAAAGAATTATAAAAAAGTAGACACTAAAAATTGTTTAAAGTACAGTTAGTTAAAAAAGTCCACATATCAAGCAAAAGAAAAAATTACGATTCGTGAAGAGGAGAATGCGAAACTTTCGCTTTTATAAGATTGTTATCAAACACTCATTTTTCAAAACACGCCATTTCCTAAAACAAAAAAAAATAGAAATAGAAAAAACCCTAACCCTTCGCCCTCACCACAACTTCCATCGAATGTAAATCGAAATTTATATTTAAAATTTTCCGTATAATCGTATTGTATGAGCCAAATGTAGCCTCAAATATGCTTTAACCTTCTGAGTAAATAAACCGCTGTTTGCACATTTGAATCTACTAACTTATTTGGAAAGTTATACAAATATCCTTTAAAGCAAAGCATTGATCTTATTGATCTTATTGATCTTATTACCTATGAGTAGGGTGACCAGACGTCCTGCATTTTGCAGGACTGTCCCGCATTTAGAGTTTCTGTCCCGCAAAAAACATTGACGAATGCGGGACAATGCAATGTCCCGCATTCTTGTATTTATGCAAATTTCCTACAAATGAAATGTAATTTGTATTCATTATCGTAGATTTGGCATCCGCGCATCCCCTCATAAACGTTTTAAAACGTTTTTGAAACCTCCAGTATGACAGACCTCGACGGCCGACGCTCGTCAGTTAAAATTTTGAATTATAATGGTGTTGACGTGTTATTTAATTGTCAGAGTACCCATACATTTTAAAAATCAAATGCTCCAACAGAGAGGGTATTTTCCATAATGAATAACTTTTGGACAGAAGAAAAAAGTCGGTTAAATATAAATACTCTAAAAGCAGCGTTATTAACGATATGTAATTACGAGAGGAGTTGCCTTGAATGTTGTGAATATCTGAACAAAGAAATACCTCTCCTTAAGAAAATACATTCCAGTTCCAAGTACAATTAAATAAAATGTTTTTCAATAAATTTGGTAATTAAACTATATAAAATTACTTTTTGGTAGTGCAATTATTTGTCCGTTATATATCTTTGAAAGATAAAGTAAAATGCCTATAGAGTGCTGCAAAATGCTTTTTAAAGGTATTGGTTGACCTGTGGAGTAGGGTGGAGCGAAAAATACTTTTTTTCTAGTATGAAGTTCTAATAGTGATTAAAAGTTGCATTTAGTGGACGATATATACCTGCCAAAATATGAGTTCATTTGTTTAATATTTTCAGCTGCCACCAGGGGGCTAAAGTTAACACAATTTTGGGTAAAAAGGAAAAAAATGCTTCTATTTTAGGTTTATCAAACTATTATAAAATTTTATCTTAGAATTATCTAATAGTTTGATTAAGATTCTTAAATGATAAGAATTCGTTTTGTAAAAATGCATTTTCATATGCTTAATATCTTCAGCTGCCCAGAGGGCTGAAGTTAACTTAAAAATGACAATTACGTATGATTCTGTATTTACTTGAAAAAGGGAACAGTAATAAATTAGGATGTCTCTCCTCCTTTATACTGGCTTGAAACAGTTAAGAAACGTTATTTCGTGCCTTAGCGGAGTTACCACCCTTTCCCCAACCAACCTCCCTCTAGAAAGGGTTCTTGCTGAAGACTATTTAGTAATTTGCTTTTCTGTCAAATTTTGGCTGTTTTTTCCTTGATTCTAATGTAGCACGAATCCAACCGTCTCTGTTTGTAGGTCCGCAGACTGATCCAGCAGCGTCTGTAACGAGCTTGACGCATCTCTCTACGGCTTGTGTATGACATGGAAACTGAAATAATTCTGAATGAAGAGTAGTACCATGTTTGATGCATGATTCAATATCATCAAGAGAAACTCCTTTGGTTATCGGTGGTTCTGCTATCTGAAAATCTTGCCACATAATGAGATCTGTATAGTCTTTGGCATAAAAAATTATTTCTGGCACCTTAAAATACCTGATAACATCTGTTTCTTGAATGCACGCCCTTGCTTTTATGATACGCCTAAATCCCAACTGACGCACATGCTCCCTTTCATCAGCTATCATTGCAATGAGAATGTTTTCTTGATTTGCGTAATATGCATTTCGCTGAATGACTGAGTCATGTACTCTCCTAAGCTCTTCACGGAGATACCGGCTTCTTGCAATCATATGCCACATATGTTTAGCACCATATTGGCATAATGGTTTACGCTTTATCTGAAACCACATTGGTGCGTATACCCTAACAATGAAAGTAGCTAATTCTTGTAAATTGCCTGAAGGATTCTCTGTGCTTGCATATAACCGCAGAGTCCTGTTTGCTGTGGTGAGCCACCTTGAATGTGATATATTGCCTGGACTCTTATGACTAAGACTCTTTGAGAATGTTCCACTTGATATAGCCTTGTGAATTTCAAGAAGGTATTTCTGGTCAGTACTTATGTCATCTACATCAACTTCACACATGTCCTCTTGAATTTCAATGGGTTTGAAGTTAACTATGGGAAGCTTTTCACAGTCTGAAAGTGCTCGGCCAATTTCTCCTGAAAATGCTCTTGGTCCAGTAGTGGTACCATCCAAGTGATGAAACAGATGGCGCAATGGAAGTTCATTAAGGTGTAAAAGGCATATCAGCCACTGCAATGGCTTATTAAAGGCTTCTTCCAGTAATCTTATTGTGCCTCCAATACTACCAGTGTTAACCACTGTCGAATCACAGCCAACTGCAACGAGGTTCCCTATATCAACATTCCTTTCTTTCAAGCAATTCACTAGCGCTGTGCAAATGTATTTAGCTTTGCCACTGGAAGGTGTCACATGTGCAAAGTACAGAGAGTGTGGTTCAGATATTATGCTGATATGCTCTTCGCGTTTGGTTCTTTGGTGGTTAGAGCCATCACTCTCCTGGACTTGAATCATTGTTTTATCCTTTCTGCCATCAAAATATAATCCCCGCATGGTTTTTGGCTCTCCTATCTGTTGTAGTTCATTTCTCTGTTTTTGTCTTTCACGTCTTAGCTTACTTCTGTCTATAATATTCCCTTTGTCTTCGGGAGTAACAATTTTAAGATCTGCCAATACTGCAGAAGCAATAGCAGCCCCAGCTCTGTCCGACATTTTAAATCTATCACAAGTAATTGCTAATGAAGGCAGTGGCTCACGCATCTGTTGTTCTGATATTACATATTGAGTCGAGGTTGTATCTTCCACATTATCTTCAGATATCTCTTCTAGTTGTTGAAGTTCACTTGTCTCTGTTTCGATTTGTAAGTTGGACGTATTGGTTATAGCAGCACTAGTTGTTTGTGAGGATTCCAGACGTGCTTTTTCCATTTCCTTTCGATGTTCTCTTGCTTGTAATCGTCTTGTGTGTGCTATGTCAATCCTTCCTATCACCATTATTCTGCGTGTTCGTTGGTCATTTAAAAAATCCTGCTCTTTTGGAGGGACTTTCTTACTCTTTTCACATGAGCATCTCCTAAACTCCTTACATTTGCAGGTGCAGATGTCAAACAAAGTGCATTTTGAAGAGTTTTCAGATTCTTCAAGCTGATTTTTGTACTTAGGCTGATCCTTGCGTGACTTGTATGGCTTTAATAAGGACCTGTATTTATCATGGTACACTCGCATCATCTGTAAAACGCGTGTATGTGAAACTATTGGCAAAGAGGCCTTCTTCCAAATATTTTCTACCTTTTTGGAAACTGCCTCTGCTATTTCAGAAAATGAAGGCTCCTTGTTATTCATCTGCTCCTTCACTAAATGTTTTGTGAACAGGTAATCTTTCATAATGCAGTTATAAGTTGGTAGTTGCATATCACTCATCTCACAAGGTACTTCAAATATGGCACACTTCATATGTTCTCTAGTGAAATGTTTATATTTAGTATTTGATGCCATAATATTTTTAAGAAAAATTCACAATCACAAAATATCCTGTAACATGAAAACATTATATAATTAATATATATAATATATTTTATAAGTATATATAATATATTATATAAATATATAATATATTATATAAATAAACTAAAATTATATGATACATTATAACAAGCATTTTATAATAAAATCAATATTATCTCTATATAAATCACTTTAAAATAAAGTTTTATAATATTCCGATCATATTAAAAAACTCTCCGATCAACTGAGCGACTAGGCCTACTACCTAAGAAGACAAGTGTTAACACACTGTTCTAATGACTCAGAAAGAAATTCCTTCACACCAAAACCCTCCCCCACAACCCTCCCCAAACCCTCCCCCACAACATTCAGTGTAGTCTCAACATGACTCAGTTACTCTAAATTGTGTTAACTTCAGCTCTCTTGTGGCAGCTGAAGATATTAAGCATATGAAAAGGCATTTTTACAAAACGAATTCCTATCATTTAAGAATCTTAATCAAACTATTAGATAATTCTAAGATAAAATTTTATAATAGTTTGACAAACCTAAAATAGAAGCATTTTTTTCCTTTTTACACAAAATTGTGTTAAATTTAGCCCCCTGGTGGCAGCTGAAAAGTTTAAACAAATGAACTCATATTTTGGCAGGCATATTTCGTCCACTAAATGCAACTTCTAATCACTATTAGAACTTCATACTAGAAAAAAAGTATTTTTCGCTCCACCCTACTGTGGAGTGTTATCGGGATATCATACGCGTATATTAGTGTACCAATGGATCCGTCCCGCATTGGAATAATATAGCGGAACTGCTACGAGGTTACGAGGCTTCCAACCTACTACCTCTTGAGTACGAGGTGAGGTCGCTAACCACTGGATTACGACATGATAAAAGTTAATAAAACGTGGAGGATATTTCATTAACTGAGGGAACGCTTAACGGTTTCGCGCCCAAAGGTGTTTTACGTATCAACCCTTTGCATTCGAGCTGATGACCACCACTTTATTCCGATTTTATTTCGTACTCGTAGTCTAATGGTTAACGCTCTCACCTTCTATTCAAGAGGTGGTGGGTTCGTTTCTTGGCGGGGGTATTTTTACCTTATACAAAATCATGATTGTGCTTGTTTGATATTCGATCTCTCTCTCTCTCTCTCTCTCTCTCTCTATATATATATATATATATATATATAATTTAGTGATGTAGCGGATGTCATTGTTTTCACATCCGCGGATGCGGATGAGGATGTTTGATTTCAACATCCGCGGATGCGGATGCGGATGTCTACATTTTCGTTATTTTTTAGGATATATTCGAGATTTGTTGTGTTTAACGTATATAATAAGTTATTATATAGAGAGAGCTGTAGCTATAATGTAGTATAATTGATTAATTGTACAATAATTGCTGTACTTTTCTCTGAACATATAAAATAATATCAAGCATCTAACTAATATAGAAATCAATTAGTGAATTCGTCTGCAAATAAATTCGTTATATTTTGTTGAGTTTCAGCCACAATTAGAAACCATAATTGTGTTACCAGGATGCGGGACGTGAACCCAACTCAAATGCACCCCACCGACCTCTTTCCCCAACCTCCACCCTTATAGAAAGAGATCTTTAATTAGCTTGATAACTATTTATATTAAGTTTAAAGTTTTATTAGGCATATTTATAAATGAGTAATTAAAATAAAGTAAACTAAGATGTTCATCGTTTAATGTTCAAACTTAATTATAGGAAGGTTATGCTTAAGGAACATTAATTTTTCTGCCTTTTCTGCTGCCAGTCTGTTTCTCTTTTCATCATATATTAATCCAGCACTGCTAAATAATCTCTCGCTTGGTACGTTTGTTGGAGGACAGGCTAAATGTTTCCTTGCAAGTTTACTCAAGTATGGATAGATATTCTGCGTATTTTTCCACCAACTAATAGGATTGTCACATGCAGCCAGGCGTTTTTCTTGGTGATAGCTCTCGATCATTTTTACTACATCTTTTGACATCGCGTAGGTCTCGTCATTGCTGCTTGACTCAAGAAACTGAGAGACAGATTCTGTGATAGATTTGCTTGTTGAAGGTGTTGGTTCTGTCACTGAAACTTTTATTCTTTTGGTGGGTGGCGAAGCGACAGATTCAAGAGATTGAAGCTCTTCAACTGCTTTGCCAAGTGATGATTTAACTCGTTCTAATGTACTAGGTGAAAATAACTTAGCTTTGTAACGTGGATCTAAGTAGGTTGCAAGAGAGTAACTTCATACAAGAACAGCCTCTCGTCTTGTCGCTTGCATCACTTTTGCGCACAATGAACTAGTTCTATTAATATAGTAGAATTTGATAATTTCCGCTTATTAATAACGTTTTATCTCAACAGTCCACATCCGCACGACATCCGCAGTCCAAAGTGCGGGTGCGGATGCGAGAAAATGTGCGGATGTTCCGCGGATGCGGATGCGGATGCGGATGTGACCTACATCACTAATATATATATATATATATATATATGAAATGAAAATGAAAGTGAAAAGGTTTATTGGCAGACTATAGTCCATATGACAAATATTATTAATACAATGACAGTTCATATACTAAGGATAGAAATAACTCGAAGTTAAGTGGAGCTACAGACAGACGTTTTCGTACCAAGAAGTCCACAGCTTACAGGATAAATGGCAGGACTCATGGATAGCTTGGATGATCGGGTTGGTTGATTTTTTTAATTCTTTGCATTAGACTGTGTTGAGCACGTCTTGTTACCTCCGGGAAGCTCGGGACATTGGGGGTAGCAAACATTTGCGAAGCTGAGCATCTCGGGGGTAATTTATATAAGAGTCTAAAAGACCTGTTGTACAGCAAATTTAGGGTTCTGCCAGAACATTTTTCATAATTCATCCAGAGTTGCTGTCCGTATATATTACTGCAGAAAGTACGAAAGAGTGTGTCTTTAGCTTCACTTGTACAGAAACGAAAGTTCCTTATGGTCATATTCGCTTTAGCACACAGGCTTCGAGATTGTTTTCCTATATCCGAGTCATCAGTCAAGGAGCTGGTAATAGTTTGACCCAAATACTTAAACTCTTGTACTTCCTCAATTACTTCACCATTCATTTTAAACCTTATATCAGCTGGCTGATTACAGCTTTTAGGATGAAATTGCATAACCTTAGTTTTTGTAATATTAAAAAGAATATCATGTTTCTGCGAATACACTTCGCAGACGTTTAGTAGCCGATCCAGACCTTTAACACAGGGACTTATTAACACCATATCATCGGCATAAACTAAGTTATTTATCCTTGTGTTATCTATACAACATCCCATTGTTGCCTCATTAAATGAAGCAATTAATCCGTCAATATACACATTAAACAGCATAGGGAAGAGCAAGGAACCTTGTCTCACCCCGCAAGAGGAACCAAAACACTCGGATAGTACATTGCCCCACCTAACAGTGAAAGATTGGTGGGAATACCAAAATTTCAATAAATTTAATATGTACGTGGGAACCTTCTTGTCTTCTAGTTTTGCAAATAAAATATTGTGGTTCACCCTATCATATGCCTTACTTATATCAAGGAAGCAGCTATAAATGGTTGAATTACTGTCAATGTATTTAGATATTGTTTCTTTAAGTACATAGGTACACAGGTCAGTTGAGTGGGAACGTTTAAAGCCAAACTGATTAGGAGATGTCCATAGGAAATCATTTAATCGGAGTAACAAGAGTTTTTCTAGTAGTTTCGATATATATATATATATATATATATATATATATATATGATAGTAGTAGTAATAACAATAGTAATAAGAACTAGAAAAAATAGAAAACAATAAAAATACAAGCAATGAAAACTAGCAAAATCGATGTTAGGTTGAGCTACAGACAAATTATATACAGTATATGAGGGTTTCTACCTATTAAACTCCACAATTTGACTCGTGCTCACAGATGTAAGTCTTCCTCTTTGAAGACTATCCAGGAAAATTGTTCTAATGTTCGCGCTCATTGTCTTTAATCAGTGGGACTTGCCAATCGACACAAGACAGACGCGAGTTAAAAGAAAATTCCGAACGCGTAAGACAATTATTTTTGTGTTGCCCAAAAATGTCGACTCCACAATGTAGCCATGTCGGAACACCGTTTCCCATAAATCAGCGAAGTTAAGCGATAGTGAATGTCGATAATAGTTGGATTGGTGACCGTCCTTTGTATCCAGAGATATATAGATCCGTGGTTGTGGGCCCTCTCTGTCCAGGGCCGCCGAGAGGGTAGGGAAGCGGGGTTAAATCCCCGGGGCCCGGAACTCTAGGGGGCCCGGAAAGCGGGGGGATAAAATCTAAAAATATTAATAAAGCAATTGATTACATAACAGACGGGAAATATAATTAATGAACATATATTTTATACAGATTATCATAGTCAAACTGAAACAGATAAAATATTATCCGCGGTTCACCAATGCCCAAGACCGACTGACAGATCTGGGAACCATTGTAATTGAAAGTCAGTTAGTCCGTACTTTAAATTTTATCAGAATCATTTACCACTTTGCTTAAGAGAAGGCAAAGAAAATACACTTTCTAATTAAGAAAATCTTGCAGTAAACAATTGTCTTGCCTGCATGGACTGGTACTGCATTTGTAAATTGTATGGTGATAGAATTAATATAATTGATTCGAAAAATAAAATGGTCATTTTCTTCTGAGTTGTTTATTCATACTGTATGTTTTGAATAGTGACTTGGACATATATTCAGTTTGCTTTTTATGTACACAAAAAACATTCACAAAAAAATACTGAGTAAACAGGGGGGTCCATATACCAATCCTTCCCCAGGGCCCGTGGCAGCTCTCGCCGGCCCTGCCTCTGTCACATGACCTTTATTGTTACAAGGGAGGTTCAACAACCTCCAAAATACACTCAGCAATAGAGTCCTTACTCTGAAAACGTACCGTTCAAATTCGATGAACCCTTAACACTGTTTGACTATGTGCCACTATATTGAATTTATAAAGCATCTTACAAAGCACAGTTACTGCAGTGAAAACATCTACAGTATATGCTTTACAAAGGTTGTACTGTTAAGTGGTGTGTGTTTTTGCTTTTTTCCAAAACTCCAATTCTCAATTACAGTTCCTGCACCATTTTTCCGAATCATCTCTTCCTTAACATTTGTGGTGACTAAAATATTAACATTTTCGTTTGAAGGCAAAAGATTTGGTTGCATCATTTTAGTAATTGACCCAATGAGCCATGTATTACTTACACTTTGAGATAATTTACAAATTCTTGCTTTTATAAACCAGAAACAACTACGAAACGAGACAAAAATATTAACACGTTATCTCTCATCATGAACGACTATTTGGTGAATGATTGCCCTTATCAGTTCAAACCTAAATTTTATAGAAGTTTTATTTGACTTTACTGATCAAGCCAATTAGTTTTTAGATTACCACAGTAGTAAAGTGTGAGAAGTGAAATGAACAACTTCCTTTCCCTTTTAGATATCTTAATTATGAAATGTCGGAACAACTTTCAAACCGAGGAAGAAAACTGTCGTAGAATCTCTCTCTAATTTTCTTAGTTCTTCACTTAAGTTGTTTAAAATTTATAGCATCCCTACATCATTGAGTATGACATAAAATTTTATATTATTGCAATAATTTGAACAGACAATTAACATACCTAACAGATATTTTTGTAACAATATATTTCCAAAACCTTTAAGTCAGAATTGCATAAAATAATTCTTAGATAATGTTTATAGACCAAGTTCAGCAATACCAACCTCGCCGAAAGACGTAAAATATTTTAAGATGCCATTCATTGGGTATACCTCTTACAAAATAGAAACAAAACTGAAGTCATTACTATTAAATCATTATTACCAAATGAATTTTAAATTGATTTTTATTAACAAGAAATCTATCAAATCCTCATTTAAACACAAATAATATCGAATTCGGGAATCGTGTTCGGGTGTGATTTACAAATATACGCGTCCTTCATGCAGTGTTATTTCTGTTGGCTGCACCGACTGACAAGTTAAAATACTTAGACACGAAAACGTAGGATTGAGCTATATTACTCTCAGACTATTTTCACGCCGTTCCCATTCGAGCATTCGTGGTCATGCTGTTGTTTTCTCCAATCTTGATAACTCTAATAGCAATTCATATTTGCAGATGTTATAAGTCTTATATATATACACAAAATCAAACCAACTATAAATGACTCAGTCCTTTTCATATCTCCTGATTGAAATTTAAACCTTCGCGTTTAGAAAATATAATTTAATCATTTATAATTGGTTTAATTGTTTTTAATATTACTGCATACATTATTTATCCTTTGTATTTATAATCCTCTTAATTCCAAAAGTTGTACCAGCTTCCATTTACATTTTACTTGGAGGTAAGTAAATTATCCACTTCGGGATTTTATTTTAGTATTTAATGAAGCTGCTTCTAGCTTTTAACCTTTAAATTTTACTATTTTATCTTACATTTGTATTTTATCTTATAAAAATTGTGAATTACATTTGCAGAACCACGACATTAATTTTAATGTCTCAAAATGGAAGGTGAACCAAATTATCATCATCAGCTCCTTCAGTGTCGAATCAGACATAAAACCCCCGCGACTGTTAAATAATAAGAAGCTGCAGATTTTGTACAAACTAACTTTGGAAATACTTTTTTTTTTGTACTTTTGTACATTTTTATGGGTAACAACTTTGGTCTAAATATAAAAAGAGATTCTGGTAGGAACCTAAATTTATTTTATAACAGATCTTTTGGCTTTAAAAAAAAAGAGAAAATTAACACTGGCTCAAAGTGCTCCATTGCCCCATTTCAAAATGCACCATTGCACCATTGAAAAAGTGCACTATTGCACCTTTTCTCTGTCTCTACCAAGATCCGTTACCCGCACTTTATTTTCGGAGTGTTTTCGTAATGTGGCCTATATTATTTTAACGAAATCAATTTAAAATCACCAATTTCAATCTCTTTATGTGAAAACTAAATTTGAAATTCACGAAAAAAGTAGACAAAATTGTATTTTGATTTTCGAAATGGTATTTGGTTGGCCTATCTTTCAAAGTAAATCCTTTGAGCTAATCAGCGTATGGGATTTATTCCCGTCGGTCCTTATAAAATTCGTTGTCATCCGGACTGTGGTTCACGTATTGTGACCTCTGCCCTAGACCTAGAGGATATCAAATATTGTAAACTGCCTTCTGTACTTTGAATAGTTAGCAGCAATCAAGGACAGGAAAATATGCCATATTGAAAATCCGGAACGTATCATGATACATTATTGTAAAATACTTATTGACACCTAATTAATGTCATAATAATGAAACTAATAAATTACTCGTAATTATCATCAACTAGAGTTAATATAGTCTTAGGATATGACCAAATAAGGTATTCTGCATTATTTAATCTCTTTCAAGTTGATATTTTATTAGGTATTGAATTAAATCACATTTGAATTTAATTTTACATGTCTTTATAATCCATATTAAAAATTAATTATAACAAATTACTGTTAATATTTAACAGTAAGAGTTAATGAGACTAAGATATGACAAAAGAAGGTTTCTTTAGCAACATTTGACCACTTTTAGGCTAATACTGGGTGATCCAGATAAATGGGACCCATAAAAAAAAGCCAAATATTCTTAATATTTAATTCTTTCCATAAAACTATATATCATTCGAAAGAGTAGAGTTACAAGTTTATTATGAAATATTAATTTTTTAAAAATGACTCCTTTCAAATGTGCTCCATTAGTTGCCAAGCATTCCAGTGTTCTCGCTTGTAAGTTCTGCATCACTTTTGCAAGAGTGTGCGGTAGTATGGCCTGTATCTCATTTGTGATGGCGGCCTTCAATTCTTGCAAGGTCATTGGGTTATTTCTGTAGAGCCTACTCTTTAAATATCCCCAGAGATAATAATCTAAGGGAGAAAAATCCGGAGACCTTGCGGGCCATTCAACATCTCCAAATCTTGAGATTAACTCGCCTGGAAACGTTTGACGCAAAACTGCCATGCAGTTCCTCGTGGTATGGCAGGTAGCTCCGTCTTGTTGGAACCAGTGGTTTTCTAGACAAAGATCTCTTAATTTAGGAATAAGGAAATCGGTCAACATTTTTTCGTAGCGATCACCATTTACAGTGACCGTGTTTCCGGTGGAATCCTCGAAAAAGTACGGCCCTATGATCTGAGATGCAGTAAGACCACACCAAACAGTTACACGCTGACTATTGAGGCATTGAGGCAGAAGGGGGCAACTTTGAACATTTCCTTTAGGTTGTAACAAAGAGGGGTCACACTGTAGAGATCTGTGAATAAATGATTACAAAAACCTACGGGGGTTTCACTTCATATTCACTCTCATTAATACAGCATCTTAAATGTATTGTAACATGGAAACTATGCAGAATCTGACATTTTACCATAGAGACATTGTGGTTTAGAATTATCAAAGGATTTCATCCTCCAATTTAATGTACTCTTTTCTGAATCACCCTGTATATATATATATATATATATATATATATATATATATATATATATATATATATATATACTGTATATAACTCCCAAAATATAACAACAAATTTACAAGTTCAAATATGAATAAAAGAATATTAAATTTTACAATTTAGTTTCTTGTCTCTTACATTTTTACATTAAAATAGTTTAGCCACATTACATTATGGAGTGAACGCAGAGCAAATTTCTTTCACTAAAATTAACCATGACACTTTTATATTTTTAAAGAATAACATCAAGAAATGACATATTATCGCACCTACCACTGCTATTACTACTATTACTACTATTATTATTTATACTACTAACTACTTCAAACATACAATTGACTTCTCTGAAGATATTTCAGAAGAGCTCTTCATATTTCAAGATTTTATAAATAATTTTTAACTTAATTGAGGAATTTCGGTCTAAGGCTCAGAGAGGTTTTCTTTAGAGAGTAATTATGACCACGAAATCCACCCCAATTGATGCCATCAGCATGGGAAGTGTGGTTCCCTTCATACTGATAACCATTTAGGTTTGAGCCATGGCAAATTTTATACCACCATGCACCGCGGTGTACCTTCGAACAGCTTCCATCGCTTGCATCGTTATCTTGATCTTTCGTTGAAAACATTTGATCGCTGTGATAAGAAAAAGAGTCACCCGAGTTTCCAGAATATTCTCCTAAATCCAGTCGATATTTCTCAGTGGCATCTCCAATGTAAAAGTGTTCGTACTTCGCCCAACGCTTTATTCCCTGAAAATCCTCAAGGTCCACCCTCAGTTCCATCAAAGTATCACTAACGAGGGCATGAATATTATTGAGGCCGAGCCAAAATTCTCCCGTCATGATGCCAAAACCAAGTTGGTACTCAACCCATTTCCTGAAGAAGTTTTCTCTTTGTGGAAGAGCATCGCGATGTTGAATCACTGTCCATCTTCCTTCGTCAGTAATTTGGTCACAGAAAACAGAAACGGGTCGATTTTGGCAACAATTGAAAGGGTACACTGTTCGAATGCCAGTCTCTCTGTCACCGAAGTTGAAAAGATCCGCACAATTTCGAGGACGTTTTTGAATTTCCTTCAATCTGGCGATTGTCTTTTGCATTGAATGCGAGTGAAATTTCATTCCCATCAAGGAGGAATCTCTTGCCGTTTTCTCACATAGTGCCAAAGTCTGAGAAACACAGTGAGGAGAGAAACCAATCTCCTCGAAGAGGTTTTCTGTTTCTCTAATCGTAGGCTCACTGCTGTCTCCACAAACGAAAGTGCTCAGTACAACAATCGTCAGGAAATTAATGAAAAGTAATGAAATTGACATTTTTTGGAGTTGGATTTCCTGAACTGTTTCGGTAAATATCCTCTAATAGCTGGCTGTGAAATACCGTTTCCTTTTTATACATTTCAGCGTACTTGTCCTTGGTTGGTTTATCTGGGAACATCCTTCGTCCTGTGGGTGTACCCCCATTTTAGATTAATTTTGTTTCCTTTTTAGTTCATTACTGAAATCCCAAAGTGGACGTCTCTCACATTATTGCCAAAGATGTCACAAGTCATTACTTTGCGAAGTCCTATTCTGGACATTTCAAATTTTAGTGTCACACTTAGGATATTTTAAAATCGACCTTAATTCACTATTATTCACCACTCATTCTTTATTAAAAGATCATTAATTGAACGGTAAAAGGGATTTAAATTCGGGTAAAATTCCTTGAACAACATAGAGTCTTTGGAGACTTGCCATGCGATAGCCAACTATTTTTCTCCAAACAAAATCTATCATCTGTCCTTCATGTGCCACATACTCATGAATGGTAACGGTACCTGGTAACCAATTAACTTATATTATACCTATGGATTACCGTCCCATCTTCTAATAAGTAATTTATATTGAGAAACGTTTTGGGCTTGTCGTATGTGCGGTAATATTATTTCACAGAAAAGCTAATTTTTGAAATTCACTTAACATTATGACAGCAAAATTGCCAGTTAATTATATATTTTTACAACCCAATTTAACCTTTTTTAAAGTTCACCGAAACCACAGATTACTTTGTTTACTGAAAATACATTGCATATTTTAACATAAAGTTTGGTAATTTTACACTTTTTACAATTAACCATAAAGATATGTAAATGCATTTTACACAAAATATCTGGAGGTTGATTGAGTTAAAAAATGTTTATTTGTGTAAACTCCAAATACAGACTTTCTTTTAACATTCCTCTTGATTTTTACCAATTTTTTTACAATGCACAAGGTGAGAGAAACGTCTTTAAGGATTTTATATACAAATAATTAGTTAACATTATACAGATAAGTGTTGAAAGGATGAAAGAAATCAAACAAAAAGTCTAAAAGAATTTTATTCATACAAATATTTTAAATTGTAATTTAATCTTGAAAGAGTTCTCCATCCGCTGTGATACATTTGTGGATTCTCTCTGTGAAACTCTTTTTTATTGTTCTTCTGAACATATCGAGTAAATGCTGGCGTATAAATTTCCGTCGTACAAATGTTGACGTACAAATTTCCGCACACGTGACGATAAAGCTACGAGCTGCAAAACTTGAATGGTTGTATCGCGGGAGGGATGGTGGTTTGGATAAAGTGGTGAAGTAGTTCACAGTCGAGTTAAAGCAACCTTGAAGGAAGGGTGTATGTCTGTCCATTGATGAGTTTAATAGAACTTAAATAAAATGAAAGTAAAATAAGTGATATTTAACTTACACTTTAAAGGATTCGTAAAAGATTCGGTTATTTTTACGGAATTAAATCGAGAGAAATTTTTATAAAAGACGCGAGAATTTATCTGTAAATCTGAGGAAAAAGTGTACATTTCAATTATCTCTGCTCAGGAAAAAATTTAAAGTTCTCACCATTAATATCAGTCATTTATTTATTATTATTATTATTATTATTATTAGTAGTAGTAGTAGTAGTTCTTTTCTAAACTTGTGATGTATTTCATTGAAGAGAGAACGTTTCTTAAGAACAATAAATTATTGGAGATTAAAGCATTTGATCGACTTCACATTGTATTCACGACTATAATATCCTCAGTGAGATTAAATTGGGTTATTGACATCAGTATTTGCACCAGTATAGGTCCTAATGCTTCAGTAAACAGTATAGGTCCTAATGCTTCAGTAAACAGTATAGGTCCTAATGCTTCAGTAAACAGTATAGGTCCTAATGTTTCAGTAAACAGTATAGGTCCTAATGTTTCAGTAAACAGTATAGGTCCTAATGCTTCAGTAAACAGTATAGGTCCTAATGCTTCAGTAAACAGTATAGGTCTTAATGCTTCAGTAAACAAAATAATTGCCTTGGAGCTATTTACACATTTACTCCAAGCTTTTGACAGCTAATTTTGAGAATCTTCAAGGAAATAATATTAATGACAAACATTTTGCATTTTTTTTCTAAATATGAGTCCATTAGAATATCACAGGCGTATCCCCCCGGTTTCCTGATATCCCGTTTTCGTGCAGTAACCAATCAGCATGCTGTATTCCGTGGGTGTGACGCTCCTCCACCCGGGCTTGAGACCAAAACCATTAAACTCGGTTCAGTCGTTGATGAGTAATAACGTTCGCTAACTTTAATAATTGCGTTTATCTCAAAACTTGATTTTCGGGTGTACGCCCTTTCTATTCTATACTCCTCATACTGTATGTCGAACTACTAAAAAAGTTAAAAAAAATTTGGAGCAAGTGTAGTTTACGTCCCTCTGACACAAAAGAGGACACAAACTACACAAGGTCAAAGTTGGGGAACGTAAACTACACTAGGATCTTTAGGAGATATTTTTTAAATGAATCCATCAAATAAAACATTAAAACTACCAAAAATATTATGGCGCGCCAAAAGCAAAAGCACCCCCTGTGTAGTTTCTTTATTTATGGTCAGATTTTTATGACATTTTCAATATAGAGGTTTTCAAATACTAACTGGGCCTTCAATGTTATTCCGACGTCCGCCATTGAAGGCCCGGTTAGGTCATCTGTATGCCCTTGACAAATGGTTAGGTTAAGTTGTGTTATTTTCGTTAGTTTTAACGTTTTATTTGATTAGGTATACGCGGACAAAGGTGGGGAACGTAGACTACACTAGCACCACAGGGGGACGTAAACTACACTTGCTCCAAAGATTTAATAAACAAAATTCAACTTTAAAACTAGTGATACATATTCAAGTTTTTTATCCAGATAATTTACGTTTTATTGTCCCATTTCTGTATATTTTGAAGTATGTAATGCATTACACATTTCACATTAGTTAAAAATTTCGTCAGACATTTCAATAAGTCAATTGAAATGTCTCACAAATTCTCACAATTTTTTAAACAATTAAAATGACTAATATAATTAAATAAAGTTTAGATTCATTTAACTTAACAAAATAAATTATGTGGTTTATGTGGTTTTTATTTTTTAAATTTATTGTTTGTTTAATTAGTTGTGTTGTTGATTAGCTCCTGCTAATAAATCTGTCTCCTGCTAATAAACATTATTATTGTCATTATCATTATCATTATTATTATGACCCTATATATGTTGGTATTATCACTACGTGTACTTTTTTATTTTTTCCTTTAATTTTAGTTCTTTTTCAGTCATAAATTTTCGTTTTTAAAATTTATTATTGTTTGATTTATCTTATCGTTTATTATCATCAAGAAAAATGTACTATTTTATGGGACTTATATCCTGCCAATAAAGCTTATCATTATCATTATTCTATAAAGGTAAATGCTACACGGTCCTAACTCACTCTGAATTAAATTAAAAATATAAAGGGCGAACCTAATCTAGAATTCATACCATCCAAATGACTGAAAGAAGCATAACTGAATTGATTTCAGTTTCTCGCTAATGACACTTTAGCATTAATGTAATAGGATGGTGTTGGGTGTCATAAATAGTATTGACAGTAGTTATTCACTATAACTAAACCACTTTTCCCTTAAATGAAATTGGTAGCGAAAAAACGAGGAAAACCAAAGTCAAAATTGAAAATTCGGTAATCTCATTTGAGACGTACACTTCGGTATTTCAAAAATATACTGAACTGTGATACGCCCACAAAACTCCGGATGTTTCAAGATACACAAACGAATGATACTGCAGAAGAAAATGTATAAAATGAGAGGATTTTTGAAAACTAGACATTAGAAGCCACACTCAGCAAGAAGAGCAAAGATGATTGAAACAATGCCTCTGATTTTATTAATGATGGTTGGTTTAGTAAACACATTTGCTTATGAAGAGAGTAGTAAATCTACGTTCACAGGAATTTACAACCTTTTTGAAGAGAGTGGATTCTCTCCTGCTTACGTGTCTCAAACTCTGGCACTTTGTGAGAATTCCGCAAAGAATTCTAATTCTTTCTTGCTCGGATTGAAAAGTCAGTTTTACTCAGTTGAAAAGCCTACTGACAGGTTGATGGAAATTCCCAAACGTCCTCGTAATTGTGAAGATCTTTTAAACCTTGGTGACAAAGAGTCCGGGATTCGAACAGTGTACCCTTTCAGTTGTGAAAACCGACCCGCTTCTGTTTTCTGCGACCAAACTACTGACGAAGGTGGATGGACGGTGATCCAACATCTAGAGGCTTTTCCTGAGAGAGAAAACTTTTTCCGAGGGTGGGTGGATTATCAACTTGGTTTCGGAAATTTGAAGAGAGAATTTTGGCTCGGCCTCGATAATATTCACGCCCTCGTTAGTAACACACTGATGGAGTTAAGGGTGGACCTTGAGGACTTCGAGGGAAAAAGGCGTTGGGCCAAGTACGAACACTTTTACGTTGGAGACACCACATCCAAATATCGCCTGGATTTAGGAGAATATTCAGGCACTACCGGAGATTCATTTTCCACTCACAACCGTCAACAATTTTCAACGAAAGATCAAGACAACGACATAGATCCAAATAAAAGTTGCTCAGAGAAATATCGTGGAGGATGGTGGTATGGAAAATGCCACAAATCCAATTTAAATGGGTATCAGCATGAAGGAAACCACACTTCTTTCGCTGATGGCATCAACTGGTTTACTTTTCATGGGTATCATGACTCCTTAAAGAGAACATCTCTGAGCCTTAAGCCAAAATTCTGAAAGTAAATTTAAAATAAAATGGAGACATCAGTGAATATTTTTCTAATTTGTTTGCTAAGTGAAAAGTATCTCATAAAGAATTACTGTATATTGATTTGCCATTTTTAATAATAATAATAATAATGATAATAATAATAATAAAAGATGAAGAAAAGTGTTGTTTTATTTTAATAGTAGAAACTGTTTGAACAACAAATATAATAAAAGTTTTTATAATTTTGATATGAGATTATATATTAAATAATTTCAGTTACAATGTTTACATGATACAAAATGTAAGCGTCTTTGAAAATAAATATTTCTCCTTTATAGATTTTTAACTACTCAAATTTTGAATGGTAAATTTAATGGATATTACACATTACTTATAATATAAAATATTTAATGTATATATTTTAAATTATTTAATTTAAAAAAAATAAAGAATCGGAACAAAAATAGTATACACGAGCTTTATTATTGAACTGCAGAGGAAGGCTTGAAAACTGATCCTTTTATTCGACATTGAAAAGGATCAGAGTTTTACATATTATTCATTACTTATATACTTTTTAATGGGTAAAACAGTTAGATGATCTCCAAGTTACCAGCAAGTTACCAAATCCATCAATAGTTTTACGTTTGCTATAAAGTTTTTAATCCTGGAAATGCCACTACGCGTCTCAAAAGAAGAGCCACTCAGGTGTGGAATTTAATAATGTGAGGGGTTTCTGGTTTACCAAGATACGTGTGTGAGTGGATGCGCGCGATGTAGTCTCTACCTTTTCTCTTCTTCACTACATTCTGTCTTTCGCATCCGAACTATTTCTGCCTTCTCACCCCAATCCACTGAGAAACGAGATTTTGTTAATTTATATATATGTATGTATGTATGTATAAATTTTTTCTCTGTTTTAGAGATAGAATGGCTATCTCATTTTTACAACAAAAGATGATTAGTTAAATTGTGGGGTATTTCATGCAGTGTACAATGAATGTTTCAGTGCGTTTCATGTTGAATTAAAGAAAAATATTGCGTTAAATCTTTATTTCAAAACTGTTATAGAATTTTATAAAAAATGATCAGCAAAGACGAGAGAGAGAGAGTTACGAGGAGTTACAAGGACGAGAGGAAGCCCCCAAAGACCTTTCAGTTCACTCGGAGAGGTTCCTCGTATTAAACTAGTGCATTTTCTAATTTTTCTAGCAGCAGAAGAGTACTGGATAGAAAGCATAAGGCTCTCTCCCCTCCCTCCGCTCCCTCCTCGCCAGAGGCCGGTATGGTAGAAGGTTGAAGAAAGTACCTTGACCCTGGCAAAGTAGCCAAGGAAATTTTATAGGAAAGGGGAGAATAGAAAAACTAGCTTTATAATTAAGTTATTCGTACATAGAAGTCATGTACTAGATAGTACCTTTGTATAAACTAACATAATAATATATTTGTATTCATCGTATATCAACTACTTGGTATCGTCACAGAAACCTCGAACATATGGGTTTGATTTTTTATAAAATATTTAAAGTTCTATTTACCGAAGTATCGGGCCAACAAAGACCCCCAAGACTTATGAAATGTTGCGCTCATTATTCTAAGGACACGCTTGAGAACAGATAGCAACACCTGGCATATATTTGTGTACTACAAATGGTAGTAACATTCTATGAATGAATCTGTGTCAATAAGAACTGATTGGTTGGTTGACTTATTGTCAAATGTCTTTAGAACATAATTATTTCTATTCATCACTCTGGTTTACATATATAGTGGCCTGCAAGATAATTGAATATGGTAAAATAATTGAACAGGCTTACCGCAGTCGTAATGGTAGAGTTAGTTAACCGGTTGTTTGGGAACACTTTGAACATAGCCTATTCGCTAGGTTGTTACACTATGTAGGCTACGCGGGAGTTGCTTAACCTCTTTTGGACCACTGGGGTCAAATATGTACCGTTTCCAGTACACGCACTCATAGCTTAACCCTACAAAAACTTTGGTCGTTAAGAGGTTAACACGAAGACAAAGATAGGCTTGTGGTCTCCGAGAAGGGAAAATTAAATCCACTATATTTCGAATAAGTAATGGTAAATGACAAATACTATAGTTCTTCTTTTTCATGATGTTAGCCCGACGTGGGGCAGTGGGTCAATCGCACTCGCATTTTGGGGTCGGGCAGGAGCTTGCCATCCCAATGGACAATTAGGGGAACGTCCGGCTTGAAAGTCTCTAGTATGCTGGAGGTGGATTCCTCCCGTTTCTTCCGCCGTTGCCTCCGGATGCTGCTCCGATTCAATGCAGTGATTTCTTAGCTGTTTCCTCGAGAATCATCATTGCTGCTCGATCGGACACTTTGCTTCGGTCCAGCGTTGCTGAGAGAGCCGATGTAAGGATTTCCTTTCGACCGCGTTTGGGAAGAGAAGTCTGGAAGCTAGGTCCAGGAACTGGATCGGTGTCACAATCCTCAGGAGGAGAATTGGAGTCGCTGCATCTCTCGAGCGTGACGGTCTCGATTGCAGTCGATCTATGCTTACTTCCTCCTTCCGCCTTCATTTCTGTTCATTGGCCACTTGCTCTTGCTTCTTTTTCTCCCGTTCGAGTACCTTGTCAATAGAGGACATCGTTCTCACGTTGGGCAAGGAGGAATTGCTTGTCCTCTTCGAGTTTAATGGTATTGAGAGCATTGGCGTGGGCGATATCGAAGAGATCTTCAAAGCATTCCTTAAAGGCGCTCTCATTCTTGGCCTGCGTTGCCGTCTTACGGTAGGCACTCTTCGTTAACACCTGACACTGAACGAAAAGCTTCTCCAGCTTTTTAACCGCATCCTGCTTGTGCTGGACTGGAATTCGCGCACGATTCCAAAACTCCTGGATCTTCTCGATCGTCGATGAAGCAGCCTCGAGTGTTGTTTTTTCCTGCTCCATATGTAAGTGGAGGAAGTACGCCAGTGCCTGTCGATTGGACGGTAGCTTCGACCCCTTGATATCTTGCTCGTACCGGTCTATCAAATACACCTTCGTCTTTGACCGAGTCGCCATCATAAGCACTTTTTATTAAACAGTTTTTAGCAGTATTAAAAACTGAAAATTAACACCTGAAAAGCGTGGAAAACAAGTTAAATAACCCAAAATAAACCAAACTAGTATGTGAAAACAATACCGGCAGCAGGTACACTATCACTAATGCTAAAGACGGTAAAAATTTATAGACAAATATGACGCACAACAAAAACACTGTCTGGCAACGTATATCACTCTGTTAACATTGATAATTTCCAACGCCTGCCAATTTTTGCCAACGTGTCACCAACTGTGTCACAGGAGACAGTCAAAGGCAGTGTTGCTAAATTTAACATTAAAATAAAATTTATAATAAATTAATTTTATTGGTATTTGAAAAATTTAATTTTGTAATCATTAAAAACTATGACAATATATAAAAAAATGTCAAAATTATTGACACAACGTGCGCTGGTACGTTGGCACATTTTTTAACGTCTGAGTTGAAGTAATAAGTAGGCCCTATATTTGAAACATTACACAGTATACGCTACACAGTGTTTACATAATTACTCATATTAACAGTTAATACCCTTTCTGGGTTGGTAGAAATTGGTTTAAAACCTCATACGCATCCTGACACGTAATAGAACTTGCACAGCTCCATATAGTGAGACACTGAGGGCCTTGCGCGACTTTGGATATTAAAATTTTTTCGAAAAACCTCGTACGCTGTATTTTTGCACCAAATGAAGCATTTTAATAGGGTCACACCAAAACTATTCAAAGGAAATTTTTTCACCTCATAGATAAGGACCACCCTAATATACAGTATATATATATATATGTATATATATATATATATATATATATATATATATATATATACACAGGGCGTTCCAAAAAGACCTGGACAACTTTGGTTTTTAATAAATTTAGAACCACAAATATCAAAACGATACCGTTTGTTTTATATGACACAGAGACTCAAAGTTGTCTTTATTTTCAAGTCTGGTGGTTTAATGTAAAAGAAAATGGCGACTCCACAGGAGAAAGCTCTATGCGTCGAATGGTTCATCGAGACGAGATCCGACACCCAAGTTCAGCGTAATTTCCGTACAAGGTATGGAAGGAATCCGCCATCGCGGACTAGTATCAGAGAGTGGTACAAGAGGTTTGAGGAGACTGGAAGTGTTCTGAAACAGAAGAGTACCGGTCGACCAAGCACAAGTGCAACAGTGTTGAACGAGTGCGTGAATCATTTCAACAAAGTCCAGTCCCAGAAAATCAATCCGTCGCGCATCCAGAGAATTGGCACTACCAACCACTACTGTGCACAGGATTTTGCATAAAAGTCTGAAGCTTTATGCCTATAAGGTGCAGATGCTGCAGGAACTCAAACCAGATGACGGACCCAAACGCAAGGTGTTTGCCGTGGAAATGCTCAGCCGCGTAGATGACGAAGATTACCTGAAAAAGGTCATGTTCACAGATGAAGCTTGTTTTCATGTATTGGGGAAGGTCAACCCCCACGTGGTCATTGAACACATACACGACAGTCCAAAGGTCAATGTGTGGTGTGGCCTTCTCCATGACCGCTTGGTGGGTCCGTTTTTCTTTGCGGAGGATACAGTGACACCCCAACAATTTACCTAGACATGTTGGAAGGATTCACATTCCCACAGATTGCAGACCTGCAACCCAATATCATTTTTCATCAGGACGGCGCTCCTCCTCACTGGGCCTAAGTCGTTCGAGCCGTCCCGAATGACAAATTCCCAGGTCGCTGGATTGGCCGAGGCAGACCAACCGCCTGGCCCCCACGATCACCAGACATAACCCTCTTGAGTTTTTTCTGTCGGGGTTTGTCAAAGATGTGGTCTACAAGACCAAGGTGGCAAACCTGCAGGATCTTCGTGCTCGGATCACAGCTGCATGCGCAACATGGCAAGAACTCGTGTACCGCCTTGATGTCCTGCGCGCGACAAACGGAGCGCACATTGAAGTGTGTTGATGATATGCACAAAACTTTATGAGTTTCTGTATCATATAAACTAAACGGTACCGTTGTATAATTTGGGTTCTAAATATATTAGCAACCAAAGTTGTCCAGGTCTTTTTGGAACACCCTGTGTTTATATATATATATATATACTGTGAGTGTGTGTGTGTGTGTGTGTGTGTATATATATATATATATATATATATATGGGTAGGCTGAAAAGTAATGCCTCCACTTGAATAATTCTGGATTGTGTAGAGGTAGCCAGATAAAACCGGTTTTTTGTTGTAACTTGCAATGCATGGAATATCGGCACAAAAATTATTTACGGAAAGAGAGACAGCAATCAACTCCGCACGTTATATTGAAACTCTGAAGAAGTTGAAAAAACGGATTAGGAAGGTTCGCACCAACAAAAAAGCAGTCATTGTTCACCATGACAACGCACGGCCTCTCACCAGTGTTCAAACGCGAGAAGCAATTGAGGATCTGCAATTCACCATCTTGCCGCATCCACCATATAGTTCCGATTTAGCACTATGTGAGTTTCACCTCTTTCCTAAACTTAAAGAACATCTCCGTGGAAATCGCTACGAGTCTGATGAAGAAGTTAAGGCCGCTGTAAAATTTAAGTTTCGTACTCGAAGCTCCGAGTTTTACCGGGATGGATTTCAAAAACTCATTTTTTGTTGGCGAAAATGTATCGAGGTAGAGGGTGATTTCATAGAAAAATAAATGTATCGTTTTGAAGAATAAACTCTAAAGTAGAGTTGCCCGCATATGTAATGTTTCTCGCCTCACAGGCGACTTCATACATGTGGCAACGCCGCAGTGATAGTCAAGGTACCCAACTGAGAGAAGGTGTAGGTGGAGGAGGACAACCTAGTTTCGGCATTTTGGTCTGAGACTCAAAGAAGTTCTCTTTAAAGAGTAATAATTACTACGAAAATCCTGCCAATTGATGTCATCACCTTCAGAAGTGTGGTTACCTTCGTACTGATACCCATTCAGGTTGGAGTCGTGGCAGGCTCCATACCACCATGCACCACGGAATTACTCCGAACAACTTTTATCCTTACATACGTCGTTGTCTTGATCTTTCGTTGAAAAAATTTGACCGTTGTGTACTTAAATGAGTTCCCGGCATTGCCAAATATTGTTCCAAATCAAGGCGGTCTTTCGATGTGATGTCTCCGATGTAAAAGTGTTCGTACTTGGCCCAACACTTTTTCCCCTGTAAGTCCTCAAGGTCCACCCTCAGTTCCATCAGAGTGTTACCGACGAGGGCGTGAATATTATTGAGACCGAGCCAAAATTCACCCTTCGGGTTTCCGAAACCAAGTTCATACTCCACCCACCCTCGGAAGAAGTTTTCTCTCTCTGGAAGAGCCTCTCGATGTTGGATCATCGTCCATCCACCTCCGTCAGTAGTTTGGTCTCAGAAAACAGAAACGTGGAGGAGGTGGAGTGGAGAGGGTACAACCGAGTCCAACAACATATAACACAGATATATATAGTTCGTGAGGCAGACCCCAAATTTTGACCAAACGGTATTACTAAGGCGAACCAGATGAATCAATGCTTTTTGGAAAGCTTATAATTTGTACAGGGTGAGCGAAAAGTCCCTGTGCACCTGTCCACTTCCAACACAGTGCAGGTATAGGTGCACTACACTTCTTGCAGGTGCACAGGGACTTTTCGCTCACCCTGTAGTTTCCAATTATGCTTGCAGGACATCTGTATCTGGTAGCGTTTTAGTGTAAATCTTCATTAAACGTAGGCACCTAATATTTTAATATTGGGCGCAAACATAAAATGTTGATAAAACAATAAAGCTACGCTTTTGAAATATCTAGCAAGCATTATTATCATCTACTTAGCATCCTTCATCATTGGTGTGAGTAACTGAATGCCCGGTTAGGTCAACTGAATGCCCGATTAGGTTAATTGAATTCCAGAGTAGGTTAATTGAATGCCAGGTTAGGTTAAGTGTACGCCGTTGACGATTGGTTTATGTCACTCTCTTTTATGACGTGTCTATGATGTCACTATCTTTCAAACAATCCGGAATACAGAGGCCTCAGATGACCTCGCAGGCCAACGCCACATAGCCTATGTTCTTCCCTGGCCTCAGTTACCCCTATCTCCCAAGTTTCATCCAAATCTGGCTAGTAGTTTGGCCGGCCATAAGAAAGAAAGAAAGAAAGTTTGCAGGCACACAGTTCGACCGTCACAAATATTAGTATAGATAAGGTTCCATTATAATTAATGCAAGTCTATATGAACAGCTACCACAATAAACTGTTTATATGCAGTGAATTTGAACCGAAAATAGACATTACACAACCAATTACAATTACATTACAATAGTTTATAATATTTAGAGATTAGCTGGTGGAGAAAATGTAAATTTATGGACAACTTAACTCATTATGCTTTGCCATTTTTGTGAATGTAAAATATTTTTATATAATAACACTTTGAAGTGAGTATAACTTATCATAGTGTATTTTGGTGTTCAATTTTCTGTAAATATATATTTTGTTTTGTAATGAAAATTAAAAAATTTAAAATTATGAGTAAGAGAATCAGCTAAATTTGGCCGATTCTGCAAATGCCGATGAATCAGTACACCACTAGTTTTATTGATTTTGCTAATTTTGAGTGCCAGGTTCTTTACTGGTGAATATACTATTCAATTTGATGTAACAACATATTTTATAGATTTAATGAATCACACATGTTGTTTATACCCTCATGTAATCGCAAGTTTCTTTAAAAATATCATCTTATTTGTTAAATTTGGTTGAAATCCACTAGTATATAAAAAGTTGTATTGTGGTAGCTGTTCATATAGACTTGCAGTAATCATAATGGAACCTTATTACTGTATAAGACTAGTAAACTACATGGAGTTCAACACTGTTCACGATCATTTTAATTGTTTATCTTTATAAACACAGACATTACATTATAATTACCTGCATATCAATGGCTGCGCATTCAATTGTCCTTTAGATATATTAGTCCGTGGGCCAGAAGGGTTGATCGGTACCACTCGGGGGAACCAAACGTCCCTCATACCAATGATGAAGGATGCTAAGTAGATGATAATAATGCTTGCTAGATATTTCAAAAGCGTAGCTTTATTGTTTTATCAACATTTTATGTTTGCGCCCAATATTAAAATATTAGGTGCCTACGTTTAATGAAGATTTACACTAAAACGCTACCAGATACAGATGTCCTGCAAGCATATTTGGAAACTACAGGGTGAGCGAAAAGTCCCTGTGCACCTGCAAGAAGTGTAGTGCACCTATACCTGCACTGTGTTGGAAGTGGACAGGTGCACAGGGACTTTTCGCTCACCCTGTACAATTTATACAAATTTGGTCAAAATTTGGGGGTTTGCCTCACGAACTATATATATCTGTGTTATATGTTGTTGGACTCGGTTGTACCCTCTCCACTCCACCTCCTCCACGTTTCTGTTTTCTGAGACCAAACTACTGACGGAGGAGGATGGACGATGATCCAACATCGAGAGGTTCTTCCAGAGAGAGAAAACTTCTCCCGAGGGTGGGTGGAGTATGAACTTGGTTTCGGAAACCTGAAGGGTGAATTTTGGCTCGGTCTCAATAATATTCACGCCCTCGTCGGTAACACTCTGCTGGAACTGAGGGTGGACCTTGAGGACTTCGAGGTGAAAAAGTGTTGGGCCAAGTACGAACACTTTTACATCGGAGACATCACATCGAAAGACCGCCTTGATTTGGGACAATATTTGGCAATGCCGGGAATTCATTTAAGTATCACAACGGTCAAATATTTTCAACGAAAGATCAAGACAACGACGTATGTTAAGATAAAAGTTGTTCGGAGCAATTCCGTGGTGCATGGTGGTATGGAGCCTGCCACGACTCCAACCTGAATGGGTATCAGTACGAAGGTAACTACACTTCTGAAGATGATGGCATCAATCGGCAGGATTTTCGTGGTAATTATTACTCTTTAAAGAGAACTTCTTTGAGTCTCAGACCAAAATGCCGAAACTAAAATTAGGATAAATTTCAGATAATATTTAATATGCTTTTTTTTGTATGAAAAATCTGTCTTATAAAGAATTTGAGTGAATTGCCTTTGGATAATAATAATAGTAGTAGTAATAATAATAATAATAATAATAATTGTTGTATAAAAGACGATAAAATGTCTTGTCTTATTTTAATGTTATAAACTCTATTAATAATAAATTAAAAATATGTTACATATTTTATAGCAGATATTTTATACTGAATAGTATCACACATCTTTTGCATGTAAAATCTAAAATGCTTTTTTTACATTTTCTGCATCTTCTGTCTTCGAAAATAAATATTTATTCTTGGAAGGTTTTGAACCCAAATATTAAAAGTTAAATTTATCAGATATTACATATAATATAAAGCATTTAATCTAAATACTTTAAATCGATTTAGTCGAAAACAAGACCCAAACGGAGAGAAATAACGATATTCATCGAATGCAGAGGAAAGCGTAAACACTGGCCTGTTTAATCGGCAGTGAACAATTTCACAGTTTTATACATTATTTTACATTTACACGTTTTTTGTTGGGATAAAAATTAAATTTAGTAAAACAAAAGTAGAAAGTTCGAACTCAAAACAGAAGAAACTCATTCATACAATTTTTTTAAACTGAAAATAGTTTTTCAGTGAGACATTGCTGCAAAATACTACCGTAGTAGGGAAATGTGGAAATAGTATATTTCAGAGAAATTTTCAACTCGCTCCTCCACCAAACCAGACATAGAGGCGGGGCCACCAGCTCGACTTTGGTAGAGAGAGAGACCAACGCACGGAACAGCAACGAGGTTAACGAGGTTAAAAATGCCAAAACTAAAATTAAACCTCGGTTTGAGATCAGGAATGGTTACATACTGTTCTTATTATCGAATTATGGATGTAATTCTATTCAGAGTCTGAACCACAGAGACGAATTAAATTTCTTTACTTTCCACGCAATAAAACTCGTTGCCATTTGTGATCAATTAATTGTGGAATGGCAGAGAAAAGTGTACGTAAGACAAATTGTTTTTTTTCTCCGATAAATATTAAACTTAACCCTTTCAAACCTGATTTTCGTTTACTTTTCATGCCACAAAAAACCACTTGTGTTATATCTCCCGAATGACTAAAATCTCATAAAATTTGATGGTCTCATTTGCGCCCATACGGCATGAAAGGGTTAAAACCTAGGCTTTCCCTATGTACAAGCGCATTCAAAAACGGAATTGAGTTGTTTTGTTTCACTTCCAAAGTAAACTTAATGGAGGGAACCCCTTACTTTTTTTGGTAGACGGAACGGCGTTCCCTCACTGTTTCAAATAAATCCGAACTTACAAATCTCTAACGTCATGAAATTTTAATTCCCACTCCTAGAAGAAATACTTATGAGAAAGAATCATTAACTGCTTCATCTCTTTTAGCTTCGACTGAGGCAATGCTAGCCTATAAAGATCTGGTGAAACAGTCACCACGGCGTACTAGTTGTTAACTTTTTTTAGTTAATCATTCCAGTTGTTAGCTATTTTTATTGATCGTACTGGATGTCGTATATCTAATGACACTGGAAATACTGCATCTTCAACCTTGGAATATATCCTAATATCCAGTGCATATGACCTCAAAATATCCCTGAAATTGGTCAGATTTCAAAAGATTTCCCGGGGGGGCTTACAGTGCCCCCGGACCCCCAGCTGTATGGGCTCGCCGCGCTCACCATTGTCCCCCCCGCATCTGAGTAACACTTTCAAAATGCATTCCCTCACTTCTTTATTTAGCACTACACCACTGGTTGTAACAGTTACCATCTTTCATTTTAGTTTAGTCTACTGAATATTTTTTGCTAGCAAAAGTATTTAAATACGGTTACTCTAGCTTGTCAGGATGTAAACTGTAGAATTCGAACACATATTTTGGAATTTAAAGACTTGTATGAACAAATTGATTCCTCTCTCAATAATGCTAGCCTAGACTTAAATATCTTTAGGAAAAAACTATACATGTAGGCCTGGCTGGAGCGATTATGCGGCTGATAATATTCACGCCCTCGTTATTAACACTCTGATGGAACTCAGGGTGAACCTCGAGGACTTCGAGGGGGAAAAGCGTTGGGTCAAGTACAAACAATTTTACATCGGAGACACCATATCGAAATACCGCCTTGATTTGGGACAATATTCAGGCAACTCCGGGGATTCGCTTAAACGTCATAACGGTCAACAGTTTTCAACGAAAGATCAAGACAACGACATAGATCCAACCTGAATGGATATCAGTATGAAGGAAAACACACTTTTGACATAGCTGGCATTGCTTGGAAAGGTTTTCATGGGGGTGAAATATTCCTTAAAGAGAACGTCTCTGAGCCTTAGAACAAAATTCTGCAACTAAAATGATTATAAATTAGAGATATTGAAAATTTTTCTCATTTTTATACTAAGTGAAAAGTGCCTCATAAAGAATGTTACTCTTTGCCAATTTTATAATAATAATAATAATAATAATAATAAATATCTTATGAGAGATGAAGAAAATTAATATTTTAATGATAGAAATTGCATGTATGAACAACAAATTTAAAAATAATAATTTTGATATCAAAATTTTACATCTTTTGCATGATGTAAAATGTAAATGACTTTGAAAATAAATATGTTTTGTTACAAGAGTTTGAACCCAAATGTTCATAAAATGTTACATACAATATGAAACACTTAATCTAAATGCTTCCAATCTGTTTAGTTGAAAACAATATTGAAACAGAACGAAAACAATAGTGGAGAAATTCATCACTGAACTGCAGAGGAAAGCGTAAACATTGATTTGTTTGTTCGACACTTAAAACGATCAGAGTTTTAAGAATTATTAAATACTTCCATTTTTTAATGGGTAAAAGCCTGAAATGATCTCCAAGTAAAGCCTTTTCTCTTAACAGAGTAATTTGTTCTAAAATATCCATCAATATTACTTACGTTTCTTAAAAAGTTTTTAATACTGGAAGCTCCACTGTACATGGTGTATCAAGAGACCTTCAGGTATGAAATTTAGCCATGGGGTGTTCGCTGGTCCACTAGGATGCGTGTGTGAATGGATGTATGCTCTTTAGTCTTTACGTTTACTCTTCTCCATCAGTTTCTGTCTTTCTCATCCGAGCTACTTCATCCCTCTCATCCCAGTCCATTGGGAAACAAGATTTTAATCCTTTTTTGAAAATCATACCATTTTATAGAAAATGGTATACAAAGACGAGGGAGCGAGCGAGAGAGAAAGGAAGAGAGAGAGTAAAAAACGGGGATTGATAAGCAAATAGAAGGCAAAATGTTAGAAATAATCATGTCGGAGAACGAACAAAAGATTCCCTTGGAGAATATTCACAATTAACCTATTATTAGAATTAAATCAGAAAGTGTCCTTGTAAGAGTAAATATTACTCTTTATTTATATTTGTATCTTCATATTAAATTAAAGAGAAGAAAGAGAGAATAAAAGGTATTAAATAAAAAATGGAAATTAGAAGTAGAAAAGAGTAAAAAGAACTCATAGTTCTTTCGTAATACCAATTACATAATTTCATGTTCATATATAAAACACCAAGTTGAGTGATGAAGGGAATCTACAGATTTACAGGGGATCCCAACCACGGGTCGCTACATAATTGCACACAGAGAACGGTCACTCATTTCACTACTCTCCAGACCCAATGATACCATTTAACTTTGCTGATTGACTGACTGATTGGAAGCGGCGTTACGACAATGGCCACGATGTAGCATGGCCGTGCTACATCGATACATGGTACATGGTATTCGGTACATTATGGATGTACCGAATACTAAAATTCACCGTATATCGAACACTGAATATTCGGTGGAATATTAGTTTTATTTGGGTTATTAGGCGTAAATGAAGAAAATGAAATAGAATTATTCTCTAAGCCCAAAAGAATACCGGTACATTTAAAAAAAAAAAAGACTTAAAATTTTATAATTCCCCATCTTCTCCCGCACAAGTGGGATTGGGGAGGGTTAACTGCCCATTTTCATGAAAAAAACCTGGCTATTAATTAATCTAAAACAAAGAAAATTATAGAACACATTCAAGGTTCACTTTCACTTCATGTGACAGAAGCAACATAATTTACCCAAAACAAACTCATAAGAGACGTTATCACCATATGGAACTCTACAGTCTATATGTTACAACGACTACAACAAAAAACTGCAATTGTTACATACGCCTCGAACTGACATACCAACCCTCAATAGCCATCAGTGGACTCCTATTCAGCGTGTTGTAAAGCTTCTTAACCCATGTGGAAAATTAACGAATGACTTTTCCTTTGATTATTCTTGTTGGGATTGCAAAATTTTTTACTAATAAATGCGAAATAATAAAATCCATAACAACGTAAGTTACCGTTAATAAATAGATTATAAAGTTAGGAAATGAGTCTCAGATGAGTACATGATTTTTGGCACGAAGCCAGACGAACAAGTCTTGTTGCGTTCAAACTTGTCATCTTGTTTATATAATCATATGTCACGTGGCATAATGCCTTTCATTTTATTCAATGATGTATTCATAAACATTTTAGTTTACAAATAGCACTAAATATATATAATGACAGGATTTAATACGGTTAAATAGGCCAAATAAGTTAGCTAAATAATATACAATTAGGATGCAGTAAAATTTTAGTATGGAGCGTTTTAAAATTCCATAGAGTTCCAAATTTATGAGGAAAAAGGTCTCAAAACTGTTTATCCAACGAAATCAGAGATGGAAAGTTGTATTAAAAAATATCTTAAAGTATCAAACCACACCCAATCCAAACCTAATTTGGTTGGTATGTGAAATCTACATAAGTGGTTTCGTCACATAGTGGCGTGACGTCACTGTCTTTCGCACTTCAGGTCGCCGCCTTCAGCGGCAACGCACTTGCTCATTGGATCGCAAAGCGTCCAGTTCAAATTTTCAACTATTTGCTTACGAGGGTGTCTAGCCACGTAAGGTGTCAAACTTTGTTCAATTGTATTCAAATTATTTTTCATTTGTAGGCTTTATATAATTTGTATAAAGCTAGGTAGGTTAGTCTAATTTAAGATTTCTTTTCAGATTAACTTAAGGTAATTAGTATTGTAAGTATTATTTCATTGGTGAGTAGGATTGTACTGTAATTTTGTTCTCCGTTGAACGGATTAAATTCTTTTCAACCTCTTCATCTTTTTATGAGTACTAGGTTAGAGCCTCAAATCGTCTGGCGTCAGCCAGGACAGTGACTCTAGCTTCAGTCTTTATGTTGGTTTAATTCAATTTAGTTTTTAATCATTCATTCAAAACGTAAAAACCAATAGTTGTGAGTGGGACTGAGTCGAGAGAACGGACTGGAAGAAACTGGCAGCCAGTTGAAGATAGACGTTTGAAGCGAGGGGTAGAGTTGAGAGCTGTGGTCGCCCGCCGTAAAATTGTGCGGCTTTAGTTAGATGACAAGGAGTGTATTAATTCTTCCGTCCCGGGATCTTCACGCGAAGTTCATAAACAGTTTATTCGATTATTCATTTGAACAATTAATCCAAACATCCTGGTAGCTTAACTAGGATTTTTAAAGTTCCAACAAAACATACTTTTCTTTTGTTTTATTATCCGTACTAAATTTTTGCTAAATAGAGAATTTAAGCTAAACGTAAAACGGCAGCGTGTAACATCCGAAACTGGTGTACTCCCTTAGGAGATAGGCTTACCGAAGCAGTATCCACTTTTACCTATGCTAGTAGACCACAAAATTATAGAACACTCGCAATAAATACGTTTTATTACTTCGCAGAGAGACAAAGACTTGACATTCTTCCCCCGAAAAAATACTACAGAGTGGCCACAAAGTCCCTTTGAGTGAAATTACAGCATATCTGGATGTTGTCCTTGTTTGTCGTGGCTACCCTATTATAAGTAAAATTTTGTACTTTTTAAAATTTTTTTGACTGCCTTTTTTCCACAACTGTACATCATACAACGCTTGCACATTTTCTATTTATTCTCCAAATATTCTCTAAAGGCTTCTCCCTATATTTTTCCTTACTTAGAACATGTTTGACGAGTGTTTCGGCTTCAGTTTAAATATAGATTATTTCCATAGATTTTTAAGCAGTGTAAAAGAAAACAAATGTAGTTTCTTTTTAATTGCTGAAAATGATAATAAGGAAACACGAGTCAAATATGATCCAATTTCACGTTCCATTCAGATAATGAAAGCCGTTATATCACATTTAGATTAAAAATAAGGATCTTTTCCCGTTTGGTGCCAGTAGTATGGGTGCAAAATGTCTGAGTGCAAATGCAATTGCAAATGTTGATCAATGTTGCAAGAGTGCCACCCCCCCCTTGGTGCCAACCCCCCACCCCATTTGTTGCAAGGAACCCCCAAAATGGAGCTGCAAGGGGTTATACAACTTGGAGGCGGAGTTATCCCCTAAGCTGAACCCCCTAATGGGGTATGCAACTTGGAGGCGGAGTTATCCCCCAAGCTGAAGCCCCCCAAAGGGAGACCTAACCTAAGAGAGAGAGAAAGGAAGAGAGGAGGGATGTTTGCCCGACAGCTGTCAGACGCATATGAACACTTCAGCCGTGCCGCCGCTCTCTTATAGGGGCCCCAATCAGCCAGGTGGCGTAACCAGCCAGGTGGTTTAATCAGCCAGGTGACTTAACCAGCCAGTTGGCTTAGAAAGTTGAGTTTCCAGTTTGCGTTTATTTATTTAATTAAGTATATATTAATCAGCCAGTTGGCTTAGAAAGTTGAGTTGCCAGTTTGCGTTTATTTATTTCATTAAGTATATATTAATCAGCCAGCTGGCTTAGAAGGCTGAGTTGCCAGTTTGCGTTTATTTATTGAATTAAACCATATATTATTCCGCCAGTTGGCTTAGAAGGCTGAGTTGTCAGTTTGCGTTTATTTATTTAATTAAGTATATATTCTGACTTAATCAGCCTGGTGGCTTAGAAGGCTTCTTAGAAGGCATAAATGGCATGTATATAACCTTCGAGCGAATTAAAAGCGTACATACACTCACCGACTGTACACCCCTATTATCACACACACACACACACCACACACACAACACACACACAAAGCATCACCAACAAACGTATAGACTTTTAGGAGCTCCAACAGAAGATGATGAAATGAGGGCTACGACTTTTAGGAGCTCACCCATCAAAAGGCGATGAGGGCTACGACTTTTTAGGAGCTCATCCCATTAACACCCCGTATCCGATATAAGGCCTACAATCAAACGTCCAAACGATTGGTGGTGAAACCAACCATCAACCAACTCCTGGTAGACCGTTACTAAATACGTCCAATAGACAGACCTACTAAACAAATAGGATTATTGCAACGTTCGTTCATGTCGTTTATCTTCCTTTCTCAGTTGCCGTATGAGTTGCCAGTTCACTTATTTATTTAACATATATTACGCCTTAGAAATCCGCTTTAAAAACCAAACAAAATGATATAATTAAATGCCGTGTACAAACAAAAAGGAATAAATAAAACGCCAATACATCATTCTGATTATTTACATGAATTAATGGAAAGAAATATACAATCGGGTGTATATATGTATATATATGATCAAAAATAATAATAGCTTCATGAATGGGAAATATATAATAAAAATTATACAAATCGGTGCATCATCAATATATTAGTACAGGAAATATATTGAAAATATACGAAACGTATAATCAATTGCATATTAGTACAGGAAATATATATACAGTTATATTATATATATATTGAAAATATACGAAACATATAATGAAATGCATATTAGTACAGGCTATATATATATATACACAATTTAAATATATTTCCTTTATGTTCTACGATGCAAAACGCTAAACTCACACGTAATAGAGTCTACATCCACATCGCCATTACTTTGTACGACATGGTAAAACCGTCCAAGCATCACTTCACCGTTTAATTGATATGGAGGTCTATACTCCACGTAAATGGCTTTCATATCATTCAGTACTATTTTTGCGCCCACTTTGTACTCGGCGCTAAGTTATCTTTAAACACGACTAGAACACAATCAAAAGCACGCACAAAGAGGTCATCGTTAACCACAACATCAAATACAAGTTTATAAACACGCCTTTCCATTCGGTGGTTTTTTCTTACCGTCCCGAGCTTTTCAAGACTGTGCGCGCAGCGCAACGGTAGTATTTATGTACAAACATGTAACAGCAATCGCCGGCCTGCTTCAACGTGCGTCAGATATGATCATATTTCATGAATAGTTATTAGCGTCTCTTTAAAAAGTATCTTATGAAAGTATCTTTGAAAGTGTATCCCGGGATACAAGCTACATGACAAAATGTATCTTAGATACTTCTCAAGATCCTCCAAAAATAAAGTATCTAAGATACGTACCTCAGATACGTATCTTGTATCTTAAGATACAAGATACTGCCCATCTCTGGCAACAGGTATTCTATAACGGTCCTCTGCCCACCTCTCAACTATCACGAAGATTCTATTCATCTACTCAACACTTAAATAAACAACGTTACGTTTGCTTGCTTGCCTGTAGATCGTTTCAAGCACATAGTAAATGGTGTCGGTTTCACGCTTGAACACGCGCAATGATTTCGTCACGGAGACGTCGTACGAGGCTTTGAGAATGCTTCTCAAAGGGAGTTCCATCGTATTCGCACGTCCACTCGGTTCAAGCTCTGAAATAACTATGAGCCACAGGAGGCAGGATCGGCTCGACGGGCGGGGTGAGTCACGCTGAAGATACGTGCATGGGCTTGATCGAACTCGTATGCTCCGTGAGGTACACGGGTGGGCGGCACGGGAGGAGCAAGTCACGCCATAATCTAATGAAACGTGTACGGCGCTGATCCATTCGTTGTACTCCATTATATTGGGCAAGTGTTTTGAGAAATTTTCCGATACAAGAAGTAATATCGGTTTTAATGTTTTATCACTCCCACTCCCCCGAATACGCACCAGACATTTTTGCAAAGGAGGATTTTCACGAACTAAACACATTTTATAACGGTTTTAATGTTTTATCACACCATTTCCACAAACTAAACATCTTCACAAACCGGAGCGCTATTAGAGAGAAACATATGTTCATATTTGGCCTTTTTGTTTAACAAGCGATACTCATCTCTAAAATCTGTTAAAAACTCACACAGCCCATTAGCCTCAACCTCACTACAAACCTCATCATGATATACAGGGTGTTTCAGGAGGAAAGGTCAATACTTCGGGAGGTGATAGTATCGGTCATTGTGAGAAAAAGTTCATATGAACATGTGTCTAATTCTGATTGGTTACGGAGATAGAGCTGTTTGAATCTGATGCGCGCGCAGCTCTTTCTCCCCCCGCAGTGGTCCCATTCAATGGCCACCAAGGTCTCCAGACCTCTCTCCGTTAGATTATTGTTTGTGGGGGTGGATGAAAAGTCAAGTTTACAAAAGAAAGGTGGATACACGAGACGAATTGCTCGGGCGCATTTTGGATGCTGCTGCCCGCATAAAGGACCGTCAAGATGAACTCAGACGAACGACACGCGATCTTCGCACACGAGTTGCAAAGTACATTGAAGTTGACGGTGGGATTTTCGAAAACGTATTGTAAACTGTAACAAATTTGTAATTTCTGTATCTGATACCATTCAAAATGCCAATGTTTAAACATTAAATGTTAGAAAAAGTAATTGGTTTCTCTTTCTTGATTACCATTAACAATGCTTTTGTATTTGTAGATTCAAACAGCTCTATCTCCGTAACCATTCAGAATTAGACACATGTTTATATGAACTTTTTCTCTCACAATGACCGATGCTATCACCTCCCGAAGTATTGACCTTTCCTCCTGAAACACCCTGTATATTAATACAGTGGTAAAAATACTTAAGATTCTCCATGATGACAAGATTTACATTTTCAACCGTAGGGTACGAGTAGTCTGTATGGTGTAACATGATATAATACCGCTTGTCATACCACTCATCCACAAGACTCACTACTCATAACTGTTGTTTATCTTCTGAACGTGCTGCTTCTTCTACCTCGCGGTATATGTGTGCCTTTATAAAGCTTAGCTCTATAACATACTTCAATACATCGTCTGTACTGCGAAATCCTACAACCCCCTCGCCAGAATACCCGTAGAGTATTTGAACACCTCGGTCCTTCGCACGGTTCATAGGTAACAGGCACCAGGTAGCCTTTCCTATAGATGTTACGGCACACCTTTGTACCCTTAAGTTCCTTCACGCCACCCAGCTTCTGTGCCCGAAAATTGTGGGTGCCTACAGTCAGATGGGGTAGCTGGTCACCCTCATCATCTTCCAAGCACACTAACGCCTTCAACGAATCAAAGTTAACGACCCGCCAATTCGCATGGTTAAGTGTGATACCCTTAGCCTTCACGATATACTTCGTATCACCCCTATCTCACCCGTACCCCATAGGTTTTTGGCCTGTTGACACAAACGAGTCTGCGTATGCGATGTCTCCATACTCATCCTTGATCTCGTCAGTTAGCTCTCCGAGGAACTCCCCAATAGCAGGCATGTATTCACCCCTCTCGCTGTGAATATCACGCTATCTGTATCGGCATACAAAACCCTCCCCAAGAGAATGCAATAGGCCCCAAAGTTTGATGCGTGCGTAGGCTGTTGTGAAGCTGGCTACAGGAATGTTTGTAACCGTGAGGTATCTGTGGCCAATTCGGTATTGTTGTACTTTATTATGTAAGTATTACCTACATTCACAATCTCCATGACCTCTTTATCGGGTGCGTTGGCGTAATCCCAGACTTCACTATAACTTTGTGCCAAATGAACGTTCCCTTTGGGTATTCTGTGCAAATTTTCCCCAAAGACTGTTTAGGCACAATTTTGCACTAAAGCGCTTGCCAGGGTTCTTTACAATTTGGGTGGTCAAGCTGTATACCTTCACGGTCACGGTAACGTTGAATATAAGACGTTTTTCATCTTCGGTATCAACCCCTCGCGGGTATCCTGACGCCTCAACCTTATCCTTCAAAAAGCGTTTATATATGGTGTGAAAAGGTTGGGTAGCTTCTGAAACCTCCACACCTCATGTATCTTCATTATTCTATACCCATGGCGAACGGCTAGGGCCAGCTCAGGGCTTGTATACACCTCTGATCTTACGCTGGTGGGGTGTATGGTCACAATCACCATTGTTCTCTTCTGCGCACTTCACGCAGGGGAAACATGAGCTTGTGATCTATAACGACGGGTAAGATCGGCATCCATAAATCGCGAGGGGGAGCAAGTCTACGAAAGAGAGTCCAAAGTAGCGCTCATTCAAGTTGGCTGAAAACTCCTCGATGGTTGGTATAGCGGGACCCACCATTTTTCAGGTGCGCCTACGGGTACGGTTGTTCTTCATCACGTAGGGGTATAAAGAACAGAAGTCGTAGTAATGGAGCTTCACACCCTCCGTAGGCGGAAAGTATAGCTTGAAGGGATTTGTACGCCCTCCGAACAAGCTATCACCGCATTTGAGAGGCTAGCACCATTGAACGTTTGATCGTGTTTATTTCTTCACGGTACTCTCCATCTGCATCCATCCACGCATCATACTCATGCTCCCACAAAACTTTGTGAGTGAACTGGGATCCTATAAGTTGATCGCGGGTGCGGGTCCACGCAAGACAGTCGGCAGGAGATCTACCGTGGATATCTCCTACGATTCCACACTCAGGACGGGGGCATCCGTGCCACCAGCAGCCGTTAAAGGAGTACACAGTCTTCTCACCAGTGGCACGGTTTTCACTTAGATCAACCCAAAAAACACGACCATTAACCTTAATGGGACTTCACCCGTGTTGCGAGCATGCTTTATGTATACACCTGTCTGCTGTTGTAGGTGTATGAGCCAGTAAATAGCCTTGTGGCCATAACTGCGGGGTTGTTTCTGTGGATAATGGCTAAGGTGTCTTTAGGCATGAAGTTATTCTTGAACACCGTAAAACATAATGGCGATGGTGGTTGCGACTTGCAACGGATCGCATTTGAAACGGCATATGTACATCCTTCTAAAGGCTTGAAAGCATACTCTAAGCACGCGCACATCATTCACGCAATAACGCTCACATTCATCAGCTATATTATAAGGATTAGATTCATTAAAACTGGGTAGTATCGGTCAAAATCTTCACGTTCATCTGTACTCATACATTCATAGTTAAAGTAATGTTTGGGTGGAGGTAGACCTACGTAATTTAAAGTTTCGCTAGTGAGGAATGTGTAAGGGAAATAACCTTTTGAAACAGCTACCATCACCTTGGGTAGCTTTGCTAATTTACAAGGTGTGAATAATAAAGTGTCTTTAAATACATTACCTCTTATTTGCATCTGTATTAGTTTGTTACTCTTTTCAAGGGATCACCTGTAAATATCTCAGAGGACTCGTGCTCAAGCAACTCCTTATAAAGGAACTGTGTGTAAATTTTGCCCGTTAGGGCGAGAATATACACAGTCATTTTTTTAACTTGTCCGCTAACTTGACAATATAGGACACAAAGAGTTTCACAGCTATCGCGGGCATCGTTTTAAAAACGTTTGTCCTTTACCACATTTGTGACACTCATCACACTCGATCTCCATACACTCATCACATAGTCTGGTCACAAGTAAATGCGGAATAACCTCTTTGGTTTCAGCGTTCGTGTATGTTTCTATATCGTAGTACACAGTTATACAAGGGTTGTTTTTAGGCTTGGCATCTTTCATATAACATACATGCTTTACTCCAACCGCCTTATATTTCTCATGGCATGTAGAACAGTGAATTTCATCACATTTGTGTTGAAATTTCCCCAATTATCCATCATATGAAACATACCACATTCACAGATTCTCATTTTCCGGCACGTACCATTTGATTTATGGAGCTCAAAACATATTATTGAAAAATGTGCGTCTACACACATTACAATCCCTCTTCTCAGCTACAACTACACGGCTTTCGCATTTGGCACTTTTACACTGCTCACATACCATGTGGCAATCTTTACAATGTTTCACTATATCATCCGCAAACTCGATACACCCCTTACACAAATCATGATGTCGTCCATATTTTCGACTTTTGTCATAACTTGCGTAAAGGCACCTTATATTACGGATGGGGAGATATTTGTCCCTGACAGTCCTAAAATAAGTAGGGGTCTTGTACGATCTCTCACACAGCTTTTAAAAACATACACAGTTCTACGACGATCATCCAGTCCAAATACAACTATACGAACATTCATTTCCTGTTCTATCCTTCTCAGCTCTTCAGGACCCATATTACAGTCAAACTCAAGTTTACAGTCTACAGCTAGTTTACGGGCATGTCCACTACCGTAGGTAGCCAAATTTTTGGGGTCTGTGTATTTAGTACAGTAAACATACGAGCTAAGACTACTGCTATAAAGCCGCAACCACGATCGACGTTTATATGCCGTCTAAAAATGGCCTGAGAATTGAAGTTAAGAGTATAAGGTGTGGCACCATGACCCGCAACACGGAATACACGGTCAATATTTACCGTGAAGTTGTCCATATTGAAGGCTATACTACTTTGAGAGGCCTGCATTATACGGCCTAATATATACTCTATATCTTCAGCTGCCAAACGTCTGAATGGTATTACCACCCAAAAATCATCTACATCACCGTCATCTGACCAGAATCCGAAGGACATCCTCGTCCTGACTTCTCGTTCGTTGCGGTTCTGAGGGGCAAACTCTACAATACGTTCAACTATGCGCCGTAGTCCGTGTTCAACACCATTGCTATACATGGACCTAGGATCAACCCTGACTATATACCGATTTCTAGTCAATGCCGGTGCGCACCAACTCGAATGTTATGCCAGCCTCAACAGAACGGGGAGCTACTGTGGACGATGAATGAGGGGATATATTTATGGAAGGTACTATTGTGGGGGCTGTGACGTAAGACGTTGAGAGTTGGGGTTCTATTACTGGCGGTCTAACAACCGGAGCAATCCTGGAGCGCTTTATACCTGACGTGGAGGGTTCTTCATCACGCCTCCGCTTTGAACTGGCGCATGCTACAGGTATCGCTTGAGGGCTCGTCGGGGGGAAGACTCTGTAGCTGGAGGGTCAACGGGGTCGTCCGTGATATCGATGATGGGGTGCTGTACATCGTCGTCATCATTCACTGTTCTGTGGAAGAAGAAAACAAAATATAAGGAGCAGCACTCAATATTTGTAATATTTTGTAAATGGTCCACTTAGGAGTGTGACGTGTTAGAAATGGAATCTGTAGAAAAATTCAGGTTTACAAGCCCATCCACATGTATTATATCTGGACCTACAGGATGTGGTAAAACGGTGTTTATGCTTAAAATCATTAAAGAAAAGGGGGAGATGTTCTCAAATTTGTGCATAAAGTTATATGGTGCTATTCGACGTATCATCAGTGTTCAACGAGTACCAAGAGGATATTTTGTTCCACAAGGGGGTCTATGACGTTAATTCTTAAAGGGAAATGAACATACAGTCATTGTAATTGACGTCTCATGTTGGAGATGGATAAAACGTTTCCGAGACATTTACAGTGTTCTCCCACCATCTTAACATAAGCGTATTCTTCATCAACCAGAATCTATTTTTCAAAATAGATACATGCGCGATGTGTCGCTAAATACGCAATATCTAGTCTTATTCGCGCAACGTAGAGATGTGTCACAAATTGGGGTATTAGCCAATCAAATGTTCCCGAATCAGCGTAAGGAGTTTTGGAGGTTTATAAAGAGGCCACAAACCAGCGTTATGGATATTTGCTTTGTGACCTTCACCCGCGAAACACGTTTAGGGTGCTTCTAAGAACGAATATATTCCCAAGCGAACCTGAAACGGTGTATATTCCAGAATGACAATAGGCTAAAGAATACCGCGAATTAATAAAAATCTATCACGATTGCACGGACACTGCAACAGATGTTTGTTAAAATATCGACTCTGACTTTTTAAAATGCATCTGTGAAATCTGTCTTAATGTTATAAAATGTAATGTACCGATGAAACCCTCTCAGAAGACTCGCTTACGTCGTTACAAGAACATAATACGAGCGTTCGCTCATAAAAGTCAAACTGTGGGTAAGAAAAAGCGTATTATTGTACAAAGAGGAGGATCATTCCTGCCTATCTTTTTTCAGTTTTGGGTCCTTACTGACTAGATTAATATAATGAAGAAGGTGGTTGTGATTCCGCACGAGGTGTATGCTTCATTGCAAAGTTCAAAGACTCCAGACACGGTTCTAGAACCCGTAAAAGTAGGCTTAAAAGAATGGAAAACGAGTTGCTAGCCCTATTAAACAGTGTAAACTGTAGGGTGGATCGATTTTACATTTCTTTCGATTTCCATATTTAATAGAGACAAAAACTTGCGCATGCATGAGCAAATAGCCTCTGCAAAATCTTAGCTTGATAGGTAATCATCTTCTGCCCCCGGCAGAGCGATGAAAATCATATTTTAGTAGTCAAAAACGTATTTTTCTTATAATTTTTAAAATATTTCAATATGCATCAAAATTATTCCTAATAACTATAAAGTCGATGAAAAAGACCTCATATGATCGTTTTTCCAAGCGCGTTGTCCTACGCTAATATCTTTTGCCCCCGGCAACAACGTCAAATGTTGAAAAAACAGGTAATTTATATACATATTTTCAGATCGGCTCTTTGTCTTAAATAATGCATTTATATATTTCCCATAGCATTTATATCGTTGCTTAGGCATGAAATAACACACGCAAAATGTTATGACTCTAGAGTAATATCTTCTGTCCCCGAGAAAAGTCTAAATGTGGATTATAATTACGTTAATGCGATGTTATAAGTACGATAAGTACTAAGTACAGCTCCTCGCTTGCTAATTTTCTAAAATTAGCAACCCAGAACTCACCACGAGGAGGTGGCTGTACGTCGAGTTCCACCCTATCCAGCCCCAACCACCCTTCCTTTGGCTGCATGTCGATTTACATACGGTAATCTTTCTAGAATCAAATCGTGGAATTTTTGTTCGGGAATGAAGACGGGAGCGGATGAATCCGTCCCTCTCTTCTATTCCACTTACACTGGCAGAGGCTTCGGTTACTAATTTGATGAGTCTCTCGACCGCTTGAGTATGACAAGGGAATAGTGGGATCAGTCCATCAGGCTGGTCTCCCGTCTCAACAAACTCTTTTATTCGGGTATCAGGTATTGTTTTTGTAACGGGGGGTTCGGTCACCTCAGCCGTTTGCCAGTTGATCATTTCGTAATAGTTTTGACTATCGTAGAGCAGCTCAGGCATGGCGAAGGCTCGAATTTCCCCCGCTGGTGATTGTTTTGATCGTGCTTTTAATATTCTTCTCCATCCCAATTCTCTTATGTGTTGCTCATCGGCATGTAGCATGGAGATCAAAATATTTTCTGGGTGAGCAAAGAAAGAATTTCTACGGAGGACTTTGTTGGCGATTGTCTTAGATCTTTGAGGCATGGTCTGAGAGAGACGCATCATTTCGAAAAAATGTTTTGCGCCCTCAGTGAAACTGGAGTTTTTCTTTATCTTAAACCAAATTGGTGCGTAAACTGTCATAATGAATCGCACAATTTCGTTGAAGGTGCTGGAGGGTTCGTTCACTGGTTGAAACGTAGAGGCGCAGAAATCTATTTGCTGTTGTCAGCCACCTGGAATGCGCCATCTTACCTGGATTTCGAGCCGCGAGAGCTGAAGAGCAGCTACCGCTCGACACTGCTCTGTAGATGCCTAACAAATATTTTTGGTCAACTCGGCATTCTATGTCAATGTCGGGAGATGGAATGGCATCGAATTCTGTAATTGGAAGTTTTTCGCAGTCGTTCAGTTGTTTTCCAACTGGTCCAGTAAAGCCCATTGGCCCAGTTGTTTTGCCGTCCAAGTCTTGAATGAGGTGTCGCAGTGATAATTCATTACCGTGTAATAGGCATATGATCCACTGAACTGGCCTTTGTAGTTTCATTTCAATCATACGAATGGCTCCACCCTTTCGACCCGTGTTCACTGCGGTACCATCACAGCCGAGAGCCACAATGTCGTCCGTGCTAATATTGTTAGTCTCTAGAAAGTTGATGATACCTGATGTTATTGCAGTGGCAGAACCTGATGCAGGAGTGAAATGCCCCATGTACTGGGATTCTGGTTCTTGAACTAAAACTATATGCTCTTCTACCACAGTCCTTCTATGCTTCACATTGTCTATTTCTTCTTGTGTCATTGTTTTATCTTTACGTCCGTCAAAGAAAATGCCCTGTAATGGTAGCGTGATCTTGTCATCTTGCTGATGCTCAGAATGAACTCTTTTTCTGGCTCTTCTTATCTTATTTCGATCAATCACTGAACTGACATCATCTTCTCGTATCCAGCCAACATCCTCTAACAACGAAGAAGCAATAAATGAAGCAGCTCTGTCTGAGACGCCCGTACGATCACAAGCTTCAGCAAGTACCTGGAGTTTCATTCGTGTTTTTTCCTTCATGTCATGTTTATCTCTCGGTGTTAGTTCATACGATGACGATGATTCTATAGATGTATCCTCGGTTTCACTAGAGGCTGACGAAGAAGGTTGTTCTTGAGAAGTTTCTTGTCGTTTACTAGTCGACGGCTCTCGATGTTCTGCTATTCCTTCTTGTTTCAATATCGCCAATCTTCTTGCAAGAGTCATCTTGTTTTTATTTGTTGTTTCAACATCCAAAGTTCCTATTGCCATTTTGCGATCACTTCTTTGGTCGAGTAAAAACTGTTGCTCTTTCAGTGGTACTCGTCGTTCACGAGGGCAGCTGCATTTTGTCAATTCAGGGCATTTACAAGCCGATATGTCAAATAAGGTGGTCTTAGTTGATTTCTTGAAGGCCTCAAGATTTTTCTGTAACGATTCGTTCTTCTTTTTCGCGTTCAGTGATTTGATGATGTTAGCCATTTTATCACGATAACTTTTCAACATTTGATTTATCCGTGCTGTCGAAACTGTTGGAATGGAAGCTAATTTCAACAAGTATTCCAGTCTCTCCGTGACCACAGCGGCGATGTCTTTGAATGGAGGTTCCTTCTTTGATGAACTCAACTCAGTTCTCACATGATGGTAGTATTGCATCACATCTTCACATGTGGGAAAACATCGCAAATTCAAATCTTTCCCAGCACCAAATATTGGACACGTAACCGATCTTCTAGTTGTAGCGGTAGCCATCCTGTAAAGACTAAAGAATAATGTATTGTTCTGTTACGCAATAAAATCGAAAAACAGAGTTATGAGAAAAACAAACAAGGATATGAGCAGAGAGATTGAGCACACTGAGGACTCTGAGTGAGGAGCCACACACACACACACACACACACATGAGGACTCGAGGAGCCAGCTGCAAAATACACACCTGCCTTCGACGCTGTCAAAAGGCAACTGAGGGAACTGCGCAGTGCGTACTGGCGCGTCAGTGGCAGCTGCTGCTGGCAGCACTCACCAGAGATGACCTTTAAACCCTAGCCTAGAGTCATAAAATTTTGCGTGTGTGTTATTTCATGCCTAAGCAACGATATAAATGCTATGGGAAATATATAAATGCATTATTTAAGACAAAGAGCCGATCTGAAAATATGTATATAAATTACCTATTTTTTCAACATTTGACGACGTTGTTGCTGGGGGCAAAAGATATTAACGTAGGACAGCGCGCTTGGAAAAACGATCATATGAGGTCTTTTTCATCGACTTTATAGTTATTAGGAATAATTTTGATGCATATTGAAATATTTTAAAAATTACAGTATAAGAAAAATACATTTTTGACTACTAAATTATGATTTTCATCGCTCTGCCGGGGGCAGAAGATAATTATCTATTAAGCTAAGATTTTGCAGAGGCTATTTTCCCATGCATGCGCAAGTTTTGTCTCTATTAGAATATGGAAATCGAAACAAATGTAAAATCGATCCACCCTATACTGTAAATTCATCTGATGAGAAAAAGGATCTTGTACCAAGAGGCTTTGCAGAAATTTCTTCATGAGTACGAAGATTATAAGCAAGCTACAGAGCTCCCGTGGTTATTAGACAGCGCGAGTAGTGCTGAGCATAGCGACACAGGACCTGATCAACCAAAGAACAACGGAACACAACACATCGAACATGTGCTAAAAAACAGCCTCCCACATACATTGAGGAATAAAGGGTTAAGTCTTTATAATCTATTGAGTGAGGACCCCATCATACAGTGGACCGATACAGGCGAGGTCATTGTTGAAGGAACAAGGGTACAAGGTTCCAATATCGTTGATATTGTTCATGATCTGGTGAGAAAGTGGGACAGACCCTCACCAACAGGATGGAAGCATATTAAAGCAAGACTACAACAAATAAATGTCCCAAAACATTGATAGGTAATCTGAATAGGTTAAAAGACTGGATCAAGTCTCGCATGTGTCACAACTGAGTACACCATCGCCCCCAGCAGTAGCAGTGTCTCTGAAGAGGAGAAAGAAGAGAACAAACGGCCAGCCTTATCCACGTGCCTCTAAAATACGCAAATGGCTAACATATTAAGTAAACGCTATTATGACATTTCTAACCCCGCCTCCTATGGTGGCGTTAATAGACTGTACAGAGGTGTTTACGGTGTAAGGAAAAAAGATGTTGAGAGATTTTTGCGGGAACAGGATGCTTATACACTTCATAAACCGGTGAGAAAAAGGTTTAAAACGGCCAAGACAACAGCTGCTCGATTGACTCTATTTGGCAGGCTGATTTAACAGACATGCAAAGATATTCAGTGTATAACGATGGTTACCGCTACATCCTATTCATAATAGACGTATTCTCTAGATACCTGTGGTTAATACCCTGAAAAATAAATCGCCTGAAACAGTTGCTAAAGCGACCAAAACGTTGATGTTGAAAGAAAACAGGATTCCTGGCTATTTTTGTACGGATATGGGGAAAGAATTTATAGGACGCGCTTTTCAGAACATGCTGGCAGAGTTTAATATCAGCTATTACACTACCAATTCTATACATAAGGCTTCTTTAGCTGAAAGAGTTCAACGTACCATAAAGGAGCGCATGCACCGATATTTTACACAAAAACACATACAGATATATAAACGTTCTCGGTCATTGGCTTCATCCTACAACCGTCACATCATCGCACGATCGGCACAACGCCTAACGAAGTTTTAGAAAGAGGTACGCGCCCAGAGGTGAGAAGAGATGAACACCACCACACTCTGCGCTTCAAAATCAATGATTATGTAAGGCTATCACGTTGGGGAATAAATTCGCGAAGGGATTTGAGCAAGGTGGACACGTGAGATTTTTAAAGTTAGGGCTATGAGCCTAAAGGTGAGGTAATGATGTATTACATTGAAGATTTGAATGGGGAAGAAATCGCAGGAGGACTTTTACCGCGAGGAGTTGCAGAAAGTGGCATTTAATTTAGGAAAAAATGTGTTTAAAATTGAGAAAATTATAGGAAGCAAAGGTTCAGGAAAGAGAAAAATGTACCTGGTGAAATGGCTAGGGTACCCAGAAAGCTTCAACACCTATATAAAAGCTGATGCAATAATGAAGCTTAAATAGTATGCACATGGCTCCTAACCATTTCTACGTCACACTCCCGTCCTCCTCATCCCTGTCTGTACATCCTAACAACACCCTCCAACTTTGTGACAGAACTCCACGGGCCCATTGAATTGGAGCGTGATTCGTATGAGGGGGGTTATGTGAACTTCAGTTATCACCAAATTTTTAACTCTTGAAAATGAACAAATCATATTTCTGATCCATAGAAGAACCGATAATGCGAAAAATAGGCATAACCTTAGACAATACTATTCGTTCAACCCTGTGCGGTGAGGAACGGTACTATAGCACAAATGTATCGCTAGGAATCGGGCATTATGATACAGCCATGGACATTGTGGCGGGTTTAAACAAGAGTCTTGAAAAGTCGTACTTGACAAACGATTTACTTTTTGAAGTCGTAAACATAGACACGCCTGCATGCACATTGAACTAAAGTCAACGCTTAGTAGAAATATTAAAGATAAAGAGCTGTTCACAATTGTGGCTGAGGACCGATATAGCGCAGCCTTCCAAAGAGATACCTTTCACGAGGCACAGCATGACTTGTCCAGCTTAATGTATCAATTGAAGATGGAGAAGTTGGGTGAAAGCTCTCCGCCCCCAGACATGTGCTATATTTACAGCAATATTGTAGAGCACCAATTTGTTGGGGACACCCAGGCACGTCTGCTGCGCATTGCACACATCCCCAACCATAGAGGGAAAAGCATGAGCATTACATATGACAAGCCCCATTATGTGAATGTTGCGACTAATCTATTAACAAACATCTCGATATATATAAGAACGATTGAGAGAAAAATTTCCCATTCGATGATGGGAGCTTAACAGTGAAACTACACTTTCGTCGTTTGTAATGACTCGAAGACCGTTCGCAGTATACCGAGGAGTGAGGTACCAGCGTGGGAGTGGTCTTGGTTCCATTTTTTCATCCATACTACGCACCGCTGTCCCCTGTTGAAGAGGGGGCCAGGTACCTAGGGCGGAAGGCGTTACAAACAGGTTTTAACGCAGAAGACATAATGGGGGCACTAAGCCTAAAGAAGCTCTAAAAAACATTTAAAACGTACAAGGGATGAAATCATCAAAGATGCAAAGAGAAAAATGCGTGGCGGCGGAAAGAAGAGATCTGCCAGGAAGAAGGGGTTACCATCACGTGGCATTAAACGTAAAAGGAAACCGAAAAAGAAGTGCTCTAACGCATGAAACCTATGGCTGATCATTTTTTTAACTGATATAAGCTGAGGACACTACTCTCACGAATCATAGGTTGACTAATACTTGTCGTGGGAGGTGGTACTATTTCTGACTCGTCATGGCACGTTTCATCCATCCGTGTAGTTCACAATGCTGTAAATCGGAACTGTCCCTCTTTGATATGCCCCCACTCAGGTCTCTATTGAGCATAGGACTTTATTACAATTAACCCATTAAACACAATTAGTTCACCCAGTGCCCCTATAGAATTCGTGATACCCAGCTCAGGCCCTTACTTTTTTGACCCGAGCTGCATGCACATGTATGCTAAACTGCGTATAGCCCATTCTGATGGAACGGACTGCGATGATAGTTACTCTGCCTACCCTGAAACCAACTTTTACACTCCATATTCAGCCAGTGTGAAGTGTATTTAAACCAGGTTAACATCTCGGCAGGTACGGGGTACTACCACCTACGAGCCTATCTGGAAAATGTCCTCAACTTTTCAAAAGAAGCGAAGGAAACCTTTTTAACAGCCGAGGGTATTACCACACTAAAGATGAAAATGGAATAAAGGCTAAATTTAAAAATTCTAAAAAAAAATATATGAATGTTTTGGACGCCTGCATACAGACTTCACATTCCAGGAAAGTTGCTTATGAACGGGGTGGATATGAAGTTGAAGCTTACCCGCACGATTCCTGAGATCTGCATAAATCTGGGGTCTGATCAAGAAGAAGGCGCGAAACCCGTTGTGATACACATCATGGAAACGTATTTGCGTATACGCCGTATGAAATTAAGCTCCCCGAAACAAATAGAAATTGAGAAGACTTAATACACACCACAGTAAAATACCCAATTAACAGGGTACAGATCAAACTGTACACGGTCCCCGCAGGGCTGGCGTCGAAGCAGCTAGAAAACGTCGCCCTAGGCGTCCTACCTAAAAGGATATTAATTGGCATGCAGGACCACGCCTCGACGAATGGAAAATATAAAAAGAGTGCCTTTAAATTCGAGAATTTCGGCCTTAAAAATATTACTCTACACGTAAATGGGGTTGCTCTGGGAGGGACATTGAATACGGACTACTCATCAGATGCTGTGTTCCGCTCTGCGCGAGAGCATATAGTAGTCTGGCTCATAATACAGGCGCCTGTGACGAGCTTGGTTTTGGTGTAACGCAGAAAGAATTTGTCGAAGAATTTAACATTTATTCATTTGATATTACGCCGGACTTGTCGGCTGGCACAGATACGCATTTAAGCCACAGCAGAGTGGGAATATCTCAGTTAGGTTGGAATTTGCCAAGCCTATAGACGCGCCTATAAGTGTACTAGTTACCTCGAGGCACAGGCACTAATAGAAGTTGATCGTTTCAGGAACGTGGTCACAGACTTTTAGAATGGATGCGCGTACACTCCAGAGAGGATGAAAAGTGACCGTTTCGCGCGCTCAAAATTTATCGGAGTGTTCGCGAAGAATGAAATATTAAATCTGCCAAGTACGAGAAATTGGTACGGGATTATCGTTAACACTGACATTGTGGGGGTGAGGGGATTCATTGGTTTGCAATCTATTTAAAAATAGGGAAAGAATGTACTATTTTGATTCACTCGGATTTCCACCATGGAATGATTCGGCAATTGTGAAGTTTATAGCCCAACTAGGTGTGCCTGAGATTATTTGGTCCCCATATCGTTTCCAAGGATATTATACTGAAACATGTGGATTGTATTGCATTTTATTTCTCATGCACATGTCACGTGGGAAGGGATTTATGAATTTTTAAAAATTATTCGATTTGTGCGACACAGCTGAACGATAAAAGTGTATGCAAACAGATAAAAAAAAGGTTCCCATACGTTAGTACCCCCTGTAATGTGTAAAGGCTTGTATCTATATTGTGTAAAGTTGTATATACATTTGTAACTGTAGCCAATGCGCCTTATGTATCGGATACTGACCCCTTTTTGTACATGTTTTCTGCAATTTAATAAATGAAAATATATTGCGTTTTGTTCTTAAACTCAAAAAATATTTACATTATCTCCTCTACGATCTGGCACTCGCTAGACCGAATGTGTGCCAATACCTCGACATCTGTATTCAGGTCACTGGGCAGGATGGGCGGAGAAACACCACTTTCATTTACCACCCCTTCATCAAAAGTAGGTATAATAAGATCAAGCTCGGATTCGGCCCTGTAATTAAAATAGAGATTAATATCACGAAATCTCGAAATTGGATGCAGATAACTCGTCTTGTGCATACCATATATATATATATACACATAAAACAGTGATATAATATAACCTAACCTAACGTATCCTAACCTAGCCTAATTTATTGTTTAAAACTCCACAAGAAATGTAAAAACACACTATTGATCGAGTGAGGACCATGGTGTAGTGGTTATCATATCTGACCGGCAATCGGAAGATCCCGGGTGGTTACCTCATTTTTTCATTTGTTTGTTCTCCCTCCTCATCTTGCGCGGAATGTTCTCCTATACAAGCGTCGTTCTTTACGTTAATTATACTGCGTATTCTTTGCAGTTGAAATGTATATATATATATATATATATATATATATCAGAGAATGAAAATTAGTTTTCAAAACGCATTTATTGCGATCTTTTACGGTTAGTACCAACTGACACTAAATTACTAATTATAATCGGGAAACAATACAAACTATTTTTCAAAACAAATATTATGACACTTAGGGTTACTCACATCTCATCAGCGTTTACGAGATATATATATATATATATATATATAAAACAGGTACATAATATAACCTAATTTAACGTAGCCTGACCTAGCCTAGCCTAACTTATTGTTTAGGATCCAACAAGAAATGTACAAACACACCATATATATAATATTATATATATATATATATATATATATATAAGTGAAGGAACAGACAATGATTAAAAATATTTCTGAAAAAGCGTTTATAGCCGCCTTTTATAAGTTAAAGCCGATTGAAACTATATTACTAATTATAAACGAGAATAAGCACAAACTATTTTTCCAAACGGAGCCAAATCTTGATGTTTTAATATTTCTACCGTAAGTTTTATAAAAATTCCGCAAGAAACGCGTAAATAAAAACACGCCATATATATATATATATATAAATTAGGGAACAGACAATGATTAAAAATATTTTTGAAAACACGTTTATTGCAGTTTGGCGATTTAAAAACCCCACTGCGGTACTGAATTATCATGAAAAATATTCTTAAAGCTCCATCATATATATATATATATATATATATATATAAATGAGGGAACAGACAATAATTAAAAACAATGGAATTAACTTTTACGTTTTGGGATAACTCTGAATAAAGGAAATTAGTTTGTCAAATATAAACGAGAAAAATACATCTTTAATTTTCGAGAAAAATATTATTAACTATTGTCTGGTCCATCATATATATATATATCGTGAAAAATATTCTTAAAATTCCACCATATATACATACTGTATATATATACTGTATGCTGATATAATCACAATGGTAACAGAGAATAAATATATTTTTGAAAACGCCTTTATAGCCGCTTTTATAAGTTAGCACCGTTTGAAACTACATATAGAACGAGAATAATCACAAACTAATTTTCAAAACAGCTATTATGTCACTTCGGGATTACTCACATCTCAGCAGCGCCTTCATTCAACGGTTCTTGCATTTCACCACAATTTTCCGCAACACTCTGGCTAGAAACTAGCGCATCCTGATCTACAGATCTGAAAATTAGGCGCGCTGCCTGGGCATAAATTTCACCATCCACAATCAGATCGGGTGAATTGAACAAAGATGATTGGCTCATTGCGTATAATTCGCTAGCGGGAAATGTACGTACTGAGTCTCTGACCCGAAACGTTCCCTTTATAAGGGGGCCTGTGACCAACCCACAAAACACAATAGCTAGCTTCATATTAGCTAGCGGTGATTTTTGGGCGGGACCTGACGCGTAGGCCTGCATATCGGCCAACCAGGTGTCCTGGGAGCCGTCCACAGGGATGTGGTTGGTTGTCCTGTGAATTCTGGGGCGTGCCAGCTGGTCCGATTCGTGTGAGAGAGAGAGAGAGAGAGAGAGAGAGAGAGAGAGAGAGAGAGAGAGAGAGAGAGAGAGAGAGAGAATATACGTTTTAAAATAATGAGCGATATAATTTTTGTATTTTATCAAATTAATATTCACATAAACAAACAAGATTTTTATTTATATATATATATATATATATATATATATATATATATATATAACCTTAAAATCGATTTATATTAACTTCGAGGAAGAAATAATCAATATGCGTGTGTGTGACAAACAAATCATGGAAAGCCGAGAACACACGATAAATCAACAGATGCTTGCGAATTTAAAATGCGTACGATATTATATATATATATATTATATATATATATATATATATATATATATATATATATAAAGTTCAATAGATAAAGACGGTGAATTCTGATATACTGACCAATAAACGCAATATCGTGCGAAATGGATGGGTCCGTATCTGTGAGTTACAAAATAAAATGCAGATCTTATCTTGAGTCTTGTGAGATTTGCTAATGAATAAACAGCATGTGTGTGTGTATATTTTCAGAATAGAAGATCGTTTATGGCTCGTAATTTAATTAGATGAACTTTTTTCTGAGATAAGCGATGGGTCATTTGCTGAAGGCGAAAAGATTATTTATCGGATTTTTATTTCGAATTTTTCAGGAAAAGGATTAATTTAAATATCATTTTCCATGGAGTTATTACGAAAGACATTTTATTAATCCGTATAATATTACGAGAAGGGAGTTGAAGAATATTACGAAAGATATTGAGTTAATACACTTCTGTTACGTGAAAGGTGTTTATTAATAAGAGAGAGAGAGAGAGAGAGAGAGAGAGAGAGAGAGGGACTGAACGCGTATGCTTGTGAAAAACCATGAGGGGATTTGCTGATAAAGAAATAAGCATATATATATATATATATATATATATATATATATATATATATATTTAGGATAAAAACGAAGACGTAGAGCAAAAATGACATTATATTTGGCTGCAGCCGACGTTTCGGGCAACTCTACCCATTTTCAAGGCCTAATAAATAAAAGCTAAAATTAATACATGAACAAAATATATGAATGTCAAGAACTAAAACTAATTTAAAGTACAAAAATTAAAACTGTTCAAGAATGAAAATTAAAATTACAAAGCAGAAAACTGGCATAAGCTAAAATCAAATATAAATAAAAATTATATAAGTGACAAAAATATACGAATGATAAAAATAAAACAAAACTAAAATCATTCAAACGTAAAATAGTTAAATGTAAAATGTAAACGTAAAACTACGTCTCCTTAGGAGGGATCCTATTTCATATGTATCTACACGTTATGGACTAGAGGGTTTGAGACTCCACCGTAAACTTGAGAAGTCTCTCAGAAAATTCAAGAAGATTGAATTGGACTTTGAATTTCTAGAAATCTGCAGGAATAGTGGCGTGTTTCCTAATTTTATATATTACAAACTATACCGTAATTCACTCTATTCTTCCGAGTTTTATAGGTCATCCTTGGTATATTATCTTAACAATGAAATTGTATTAAAACTCTCCTGTTCAGAGGAGGATATAATTTGACCTCTAGTTTTACCTTACTTAATGATGAATTTAATAATCTAAGATCATACTTTACCAATAATAGTTTTCCTGTTCAATATGTAGATAAACTAATTAGATCCTTCTTAAATAATGTTTATAGCCCTCAACTTCCTTGTATTACAGTGCCGAAGGATATAAAATATTTCTGGTACCTGAAATGGGTCCTTTGAATAAGGAATTTAGCTTAAATTTACAAAGTTGTTAAGGAAATTTTTTTTCATACTGATTTCCGCATCATATTATTAATAAAACGTCTTTAGGTAGCTTTTTCTCAGCGAAGGATCGAACCCCTGACTCGTTGCGTAGCGGTGTTGTTATTTATTTACCTGCCCTAGGTGTCTCCTTGGGAATTACATTGGCAGCACTGTTCGCTCTCTCAGGGTAGATTTTATTCGCATATGGGAATAAGTGGCCGAACAGGTAAATTTTTAAAAACTAAAGAAGTTTCTAGCATTCGGGAACACAGTATCAAAATGTAAAACTGATGTCACTTTAGAAAATTTTAAAATTCTTGGTTGTAATACTTGTCCCAACTCACTTAGAATTCTGGAATCGCTTTATATTAAAACTTTGACCCCGACGTTAAATGTTTGACTCATCAGCCGTCCCTTTAAACTTTTTATAATCCCTCCTCCTTCCCCACTTCCTTATATCCCCGCTTCCCCAATCGCCCTCACCATCTTATCTTATCTTATCTTATCTTATCTTATCTTATCTTATGTTTTTTTCTCGTTTTGTACTTAAATCAGTCTAGCCTCGGAAATTGCAGTGAAAGGTTAGTTAGTTTTTCATTATTCCAGTGTACTATGTTAATTTTTCCAGTGTATTAATTTCACATTTACTATATGTATTTAAAAATAGCTTCTTAATTTTTAAATGTAAATCTGTATAACTTAGAATTTAACCCTCCTTTTTTCAGTCTTTTAAGTTTGCCTTTATGAATAGTTATAGAAATTTTCTTTGTCTGTTTTTCATTCAATTATTGATTTTAATTTCACATTGTTATCATACAGCCTGAAGATGAGCGTATTTGCTCGAACGTGCGCATTAAAGAAGACTTTTCATGGCATTTACATTTCTCCTTGTCATTGGATTTCTCCTAAATATTAAATTGAAGCTCTGTAGAAGCAACCCGCATGATTATATATACTCAAGGTATGGACAAGATGGCCTTAGGGCTTTATCGCCATGTTGGAAGACTTCACGAAAGTTTCTCAGTCAAAACTGGACTGTTATTTTCTTGAAATGTGTCGGACCTGCAGGGTTTTCCCGAAATTTGTTTACTTTCAAACTCTACCGTGACAATCTATATGACCTGAATTTTATCAATCGTCCTGGAATATTTATTAAATAATGAAATTAATTATAAAATCAAAATTTCGGACTCGCATAATAATCTCTTGGGCATTATATAACTACTCTTAAAATACCTTTTCGTTGTTGGACTATTTATTAATAATTTCTCTTGTACAACGTGAACTAGAAAAATTTCACTCTACCATCTTGGAAAACACATGAACGTAAGTTAAAGGCTTTGGGAATGAATTCACCAAATTTTTTCAATTCAGATAAGGTAATTTCGAATCTTTCTAGTTACACACCTCTCCCCTCGGGAAAAGTTTTACTGTCACTTGGTTTGCAATTTAAGCTTCCGTTGTTCCAAATATATAAGCCTTCGTTTTTTCTTTACTTTGAAAAAATTTTTAATGGCTTGAAAAATGTTCCCCATGTGGGTGAATTCAATATTTCAAATGTCAGTTCTCAAATCTAACTCAAGAATTTTCATAAACTTGAAATCTTAAATTTCAATCTTCATATTTAGGAAGTGATTTGCAGTGTATTAAGAATTTGGCAAAGAACCAGGAGATTGTCGTGACTAGACCGGACAAGGGTAACGGAGTGGTTATTTTGAATAAATCGGACTACATAAACAAAACTAATGAAATCCTAAGTGATCTTACTAAATTCAAACAAATTCTTGAACCTGTCAATAAAGTCATTGTAAGGTTAGAAGACCAGGTTAATAGATTTCTGTCACGACTAAAGTCCTTAAAGATAATAAAAAACGATACTTACTCTCAGTTTCGAATCTGGTGCTAATCTGGCAATTATACTGTTGCCTAAAATCCATAAAGTTGGAAACCTCTCCGTCCTATTTAGCTTCGTATAACTTACCCACCTTTCAATTGGCAAAATTTGTTGTTAGTCTCCTGTCCCCTTTGCGAAAAATGCTTACACTATAAATAACTCGTTTGAATTCCAAAAAGACCTTCTTGGTGAGAACTTCGATTCAAAAAGTTTTTTGTCAGTTTTGATGTAAAGTCGCTTTTCACAAATGTACCTGTATCTGAAACTATTGCCATTATTTTAGATAGGGTTTTTAGCTCGGTTGATATTTTTCATGGTTTTTCATGTCTCATTTTAAGGAACTTTTAGAATTGGTCTTCAAACAATGCTATTTTACTTTCAACAATAAGGTTTACCAACAAATTGATGGTGTAGGGATGGGATCACCTGTCGGACCGTTAGCAGCTGATTTTTATGACTCATTTAGAAAGTGTAATTTTTAGTCATCTCCAACTCATCTCAAAGCCAATTTTCTATCGACGCTTCGTTGATGATTCGATAGCTGTCTTTGATAATGCGTACAAGCGCAAACAATCTTTAACTTCCTAAATTCTTTGCACCCCAATATAACGTATACAATGGAAACTGAGAAAAATGGCTCCCTTCCCTTTTTAGATCTTTTAATTTCGAAAAACGGTGATTCTATTACACATCAGTTTACAGGAAAGCCACTTTCACTGGTTGGGCATGAATTTTTTTAGTTTTACTGATTTCAACTATAAGATGTCTTGTATTAAAACTCTCCTGTTCAGAGGATATAATTTGACCTCTAGTTTTACCTTACTTAATGATGAATTTAATAATCTAAGATCATACTTTACCAATAATAGTTTTCCTGTTCAATATGTAGATAAACTAATTAGATCCTTCTTAAATAATGTTTATAGCCCTCAACTTCCTTGTATTACAGTGCCGAAGGATATAAAAATATTTCTTGGTACCTGAAATGGGTCCTTTGAATAAGGAATTTAAGCTTAAATTTACAAAGTTGTTAAGGAAATTTTTTTATCATACTGATTTCCGCATCATATTTATAATTAAAAACGTCTTTAGGTAGCTTTTTCTCAGCGAAGGATCGAACCCCTGACTCGTTGCGTAGCGGTGTTGTATATTTATTTACCTGCCCTAGGTGTCTCCTTGGAATTACATTGGCAGCACTGTTCGCTCTCTCAGGGCTAGATTTTATTCGCATATGGGAATAAGTGGCCGAACAGGTAAAATTTTAAAAACTAAAGAAGTTTCTAGCATTCGGAAACACAGTATCAAATGTAAAACTGATGTCACTTTAGAAAATTTTAAAATTCTTGGTTGTAATACTTGTCCCAACTCACTTAGAATTCTGGAATCGCTTTATATTAAAACTTTGACCCCGACGTTAAATGTTGACTCATCAGCCGTCCCTTTAAACTTTTTAAATACCTCCTCTTCCCCACTTCCTTATAATCCCGCTTCCCCAATCGCCCTCACCATCTTATCTTATCTTATCTTATCTTATCTTATCTTATGTTTTTCTCGTTTTGTACTTAAATCAGTCTAGCCTCGGAAATTGCAGTGAAAGGTTAGTTAGTTTTCATTATTCCAGTGTACTATTGTTAATTTTTCCAGTGTATTAATTTCACATTTACTATATGTATTTAAAAATAGCTTCTTAATTTTAAATGTAAATCTGTATAACTTAGAATTAACCCTCTTTTTTCAGTCTTTTAAAGTTTGCCTTTATGAATAGGTTATAGAAATTTTCTTTGTCTGGTTTTTCATTCAATTATTGATTTTAATTTCACATTGTTATCATACAGCCTGAAGATGAGCGTATTTGCTCGAAACGTTGCGCATTAAAGAAGACTTTTCATGGCATTTACATTTCTCCTTGTCATTGGATTTCTCCTAAATATTAAATTGAAGCTCTGTAGAAGCAACCCGCATGATTATATATACTCAAGGTATGGACAAGATGGCCTTAGGGCTATCGCCATGTTTGGAAGACTTCACGAAAGTTTCTCAAGTCAAAACTGGACTGTTATTTTCTTGAAATGTGTCGGACCTGCAGGGTTTTCCCGAAATTTGTTTACTTCAAACTCTACCGTGACAATCTATATGACTCTGAATTTTATCAATCGTCCCTGGAATATTTATTAAATAATGAAATTAATTATAAAATCAAAATTTCGGACTCGCATAATAGTCTCTTGGGCATTATATAACTACTCTTAAAAATACCTTTTCGTTGTTGGACTATTTATTAATAATTTCTCTTGTACAACGTGAACTAGAAAAATTTCACTCTACCATCTTGGAAACACATGAAGTAAGTTAAAGGCTTTGGGAATGAATTCACCAAATTTTTTCAATTCAGTAAGGTAATTTCGAATCTTTTAGTTACACACTCTCCCCTCGGGAAAAGTTTTTACTGTCACTTGGTTTGCAATTTAAGCTTCCGTTTGTTCCAAATATATAAGCCTTCGTTTTTTCTTTACTTTGAAAAAATTTTTAATGGCTTGAAAAATGTTCCCCATGTGGGTGAATTCAATAATTTCAAATGTCAGTTCTCAAATCTAACTCAAGAATTTTTTCATAAACTTAGAAATCTTAAATTTCAATCTTTTCATATTTAGGAAGAGTGATTTGCAGTGTATTAAGAATTTGGCAAAGAACCAGGAGATTGTCGTGACTAGACCGGACAAGGGTAACGGAGTGGTTATTTTGAATAAATCGGACTACATAAACAAAACTAATGAAATCCTAAGTGATCTTACTAAATTCAAACAAATTCTTGAACCTGTCAATAAAGTCATTGTAAGGTTAGAAGACCAGGTTAATAGATTTCTGTCACGACTAAAGTCCTTAAAGAAAAAAAACGATACTTACTCTCAGTGTTCGCATCTGGTGCTAATCTGGCTCAATTATACTGTTTGCCTAAAATCATAAAGTTGGAACACCTCTCCGTCCTATTTTAGCTTCGTATAACTTACCCACCTTTCAATTGGCAAAATTTGTTGTTAGTCTCCTGTCACCCTTTGCGAAAAATGCTTACACTATAAATAACTCGTTTGAATTCCAAAAAGACCTTCTTGGTGAGAACTTCGATTCAAAAAAGTTTTTTGTCAGTTTTGATGTAAAGTCGCTTTTCACAAATGTACCTGTATCTGAAACTATTGCCATTATTTTAGATAGGGTTTTTAGCTCGGTTGATATTTTTCATGGTTTTTCATTGTCTCATTTTAAGGAACTTTTAGAATTGGTCTTCAAACAATGCTATTTTACTTTCAACAATAAGGTTTACCAACAAATTGATGGTGTAGGGATGGGATCACCTGTCGGACCGTTAGCAGCTGATTTTTTTATGACTCATTTAGAAAGTGTAATTTTTAGTCAATCTCCAACTCATCTCAAGCCAATTTTCTATCGACGCTTCGTTGATGATTCGATAGCTGTCTTTGATAATGCGGTACAAGCGCAACAATTCTTTAACTTCCTAAATTCTTTGCACCCCAATATAACGTATACAATGGAACTGAGAAAAATGGCTCCCTTCCCTTTTTAGATCTTTTAATTTCGAAAAACGGTGATTCTATTACTACATCAGTTTACAGGAAACCCACTTTCACTGGTTTGGGCATGAATTTTTAGTTTTACTGATTTCAACTATAAGATGTCTTGTATTAAAACTCTCCTGTTCAGAGGATATAATTTGACCTCTAGTTTTACCTTACTTAATGATGAATTTAATAATCTAAGATCATACTTTACCAATAATAGTTTTCCTGTTCAATATGTAGATAAACTAATTAGATCCTTCTTAAATAATGTTTATAGCCCTCAACTTCCTTGTATTACAGTGCCGAAGGATATAAAATATTTCTTGGTACCTGAAATGGGTCCTTTGAATAAGGAATTTAAGCTTAAATTTACAAAGTTGTTAAGGAAATTTTTTTATCATACTGATTTCCGCATCATTTTATTAATAAAACGTCTTTAGGTAGCTTTTTCTCAGCGAAGGATCGAACCCCTGACTCGTTGCGTAGCGGTGTTGTATATTTATTTACCTGCCCTAGGTGTCTCCTTGGGAATTACATTGGCAGCACTGTTCGCTCTCTCAGGGCTAGATTTTATTCGCATATGGGAATAAGTGGCCGAACAGGTAAAATTTTAAAAACTAAAGAAGTTTCTAGCATTCGGGAACACAGTATCAAATGTAAAACTGATGTCACTTTAGAAAATTTTAAAATTCTTGGTTGTAATACTTGTCCCAACTCACTTAGAATTCTGGAATCGCTTTATATTAAAACTTTGACCCCGACGTTAAATGTTGACTCATCAGCCGTCCCTTTAAACTTTTTATAATCCCTCCTCCTTCCCCACTTCCTTATAATCCCCGCTTCCCCAATCGCCCTCACCATCTTATCTTATCTTATCTTATCTTATCTTATCTTATGTTTTTCTCGTTTTGTACTTAAATCAGTCTAGCCTCGGAAATTGCAGTGAAAGGTTAGTTAGTTTTCATTATTCCAGTGTACTATTGTTAATTTTTCCAGTGTATTAATTTCACATTTACTATATGTATTTAAAAATAGCTTCTTAATTTTAAATGTAAATCTGTATAACTTAGAATTTAACCCTCTTTTTTCAGTCTTTTAAAGTTTGCCTTTATGAATAGGTTATAGAAATTTTCTTTGTCTGGTTTTTCATTCAATTATTGATTTTAATTTCACATTGTTATCATACAGCCTGAAGATGAGCGTATTTGCTCGAAACGTTGCGCATTAAAGAAGACTTTTCATGGCATTTACATTTCTCCTTGTCATTGGATTTCTCCTAAATATTATATATATATATATATATATATATATATATATATATATATATATCGTAAAGAACGACGCTTGTATAGGAGATTCCGCGCAAGACGAGAGAGAGAGAACGAAACAAATGAAAAAATGAGGTAACCACCCGGGAATCGAACCCGGGATCTTCCGATTGCCGGTCAGATGCGATACCATTACACCATGGGCCTCACTCTTCCAATGCCGTAATTCTTCTACTACTCGCAGAAACCAATGCCCCAAGGGGGCACCTCCCGCATGCCGTAACATTATATACATTCAACTGCAAAGAACACGCAGTATAAATAACGTAAAGAACGACGCTTGTATAGGAGATATTCCGCGCAAGACAGAGGGAAGATTGTAGACACCAATCGACCAGGGAAGTACTCCGAGGGGGACGTTAGACAGAAGATAGGGAGTGCTGGAACTCCCGTTTCTCCTGTCACTGTCCTCCTTAACTGATCTTTTTCCGTGTCTCATCTAATGACCCTGTGAGCAGTCCAGCATGCTCTCAAACACACACTTCTCTCCCTATTCCTCACTACACACACACACACACATATATATATATATATATATATATATATATATATATATATATATATATATATATATATATTTTTTTTTTTTTTTTTAGTTCAGGAAGAACCGATTCGCCTCTATTTAAAGGGCATATCTCAGCGGAAAAACAAAGAAAAAGTGAGAGGAAAGACAGAGGAAAAAGAAAAGGTGGAGGGGACAGTCGAAGTGGAAAAAGACCAAGGATGACAAGGACTGCAGGGTCGAGCCCCATCATCCTTGGGTGCTAGGGCCGGGAGGGCACACGTATATATATATATATATATATATATATATATATATATATATATATATATGCATCTTACACACTACATAATCTTTTCAAAATTTAAAAAAAAAAATGGCATCAACTTCAAGAGCCTCGGAGTCCCCTGAGGAGGGGACCATAAATGTCCCCACTTCTGGCTCCCCCTTGCCGATACCAGGAACGCAGAACCGGGCAGCGGGGCTGGATCTTCTACCGCCCATTCGAGATGTTCTGGACCCCTGTCTGATTCGCTTTTCATAAACTTCTGCAACATTCGTGGCTTTTACTCAAATTTTCAATCTGTTGAACACCACCTCTCCTCCTCTAAACCTCATCTTCTTTTCCTCATTGAAACTCAGGTGTCTAGGACGACTGACAGCAACCCCTTTTCTGTGCCCTCTTACTTTCTCTATACACAATTTCACTCCAAAGGTGGATGTTGCATATATGTACGCATTACGCGATGACCTAACTTGTTCTCGTATTCCCGAACTCGAATCTTCCGAATTCTATACCCTCTGGCTACGGCTTACATGCCACTCTCAAACTAAATACATCTGCGCTGTTTACCTTTCTCCTAATTCTACTGACTAGCCAAAATTCTTTGACTACCTCACTTCCAAAGTGAAATACATTCTTTCCCGCTCTCCCTTTGCTGAAATCTCCATTTTAGGAGATTTCAATGTTCACCACCACCTTTGGCTTTCCTCCCATTTCACTGACATCCCTGGTGAACTAGCTCACAACTTTTCAATCCTAAACGACCAAGAGCAGATTGTACAGCACCCGACTCGTATCCCCGATCGCCTTGGAGATAGGCCCAACATTCTGGATTTATTTATTACCTCTCATTCTTCTTCTTACTCTGTGAAACTTTTCTCTCCGTTGGGCTCCTCCGATCACAATCTTATCTCCCAAGAGGAGGCGCATTTGGCACTTCGGCGCCGCTGGTTGGGAGGCCTTTAGTCAATACTTCTGTGATTTCCCATGGAATGATTACTGCTTCCGTGGCCGGGGCCATTCTGGGTGTGCTCAGAGCATTACAGAGGTAATTATCTCGGGCATGGAGGTGTACATTTCATATTCTATTCCTACTACTAATGCAAAAAAACCTTTGTTTAACTTTACTTGATCTAATGCTATCCACAACAGAGAGGAGGCTTTCAGAAGGTACCGTCGCCATCCAACTCCTGACTCTCACTCAGATTATGTTTCTGCACGGAATCGTGCAAAATCTTCTTCGACTCGCCAAAAATTCCTTCATCCGACAAAAATGTGAAAATCTATCCAATTCTAATTCTTCTCGTTCTTTCTGGCATCTAGCGAAGAACCTCTTCAACAAGTTTACTTCCTCTTCTTTCCCTCCTCTTTTCCATTCTGACGGCACAGGTGCCGTCTCTTCTCCTGACAAAGCTGAACTTTTCGCTCAAACTTTCGCTTACAATTCAACCCTGGACGATTCCGGTGCTGTTCCTCCATCTCCTCCCCCTTCTGACTTTATTATGTATAAAATTAGAATCTATTCTAAAGATGTTCTTTCTGCCCTATTTGGGCTCAACTCTAGGAAGACGTATGGTCCTGATGGTGTTCCTCCTGTTGTTCTTAAGAACTGTGCTTCTGTGCTCACACCCTGCCTAGGCAAACTCTTTCGTCTTTGTCTCTCATCTGGTACTTTTCCTTCCTGTTAGAAGTTCGCTTTCATTCAGCCTGTCCCAGAGAAGGGTGACCGCTCTCAACCCTCCAACTATCGTCCAACTGCTTTGATTTCTTGCTTTTCCAAAGTTTTTGAATCTATCCTTAATAGGAAGATTCTTAAACACCTTTCTTCTCACAATCTTCTTTCAGATCATCAGTATGGATTCCTTAAGGGACACTCTACTGGCGATCTTCTTGCATATCTCTCTGACTCTTGGTCATCCTCCTTTCGGGATTTCGATGAAACTTTTGCTATTGCGCTAGACATATCGAGAGCTTTTGATAGAGTCTGGCACAACTCTTTAATTTCGAAACTGCCCCCCTTTGGTTTCTTTCCTTCTATCTGTGCCTTTATCTCTAATTTCCTTTCTGGCCGATCTATAGTTGCAGTTGTAGATGGCCACTGTTCTTCTCCTAAAGCTATTAACAGTGGTGTTCCTCAGGGTTCTGTCCTGTCACCCACTCATTTCCTTTTATTTATTAATGATCTTTTAATTCGCACTTCCTGTCCTATTCACTCCTATGCCGATAATTCCACTCTTCACTTCTCCACCCGCTTCCCAAAGCGTCCCTCACAGCAGTCGTTTCATGATTCGCATTGGACGGCTGTGGGACACTGACCTCTGATCTTTCTGCTATATCTGATTGGGGCAGAGAAAACCTTGTGGCTTTCAATGCCTCAAAAACTCAGTTCCTTCATTTGTCTACTCGTCACAATCTTCCATACGACTATCGCCTTACCTTCAACAACACACAACTCAATCCTTCCTCTTCTCTTAACAGTCTTGGCGTTTCCTTGTCTCGTGATCTTTCCTGGGAAGATCACATATACTATCTTTCCAAAGCAGTTTCTAAGAGGTTACCTGTGTTGTACTGCCTCCGCGGTTTCTTCACCCCCACTCAGTTGCTGTCTCTGTACAGGGGTCTTGTTTGCCCCTGTATGGAATATGCTTCTCATACTCAACCCACACAGCCGTACTTGACTGGGTGGAATCAAAGGCTTTTCGTCTCATCAATTCTCCGCCTCTTACTGATTGTCTTCAATCTCTCTTTCTCTCTCTCTCTCTCTCTCTCTCTCTCTCTCTCTCTCTCTCTCTCTCTCTCTCTCTCTCTCTTCGCCACAATGTTGCCTCACTCTCTCTTTACTATCGTTATCATAACGGACATTGCTCTTCTGAATTCTATAACTGCAACTGTATGCCTCCTCCTTTAAGGAGAGCACGCAGTACCAGACTTTCTACACTTTCTCATTCTTTTTCTGTCCAACTATCTAATGCGAGGGTTAATCGGTATTTTCAGTCTTTCATCTACTTAACCGGTGAACTCTGGAACAATCTTCCTCAATCCATCTTTCCTCCTGTCTATGATCTCCTATCTTTCAAGCGCAAAATATCTAGGCATCTCAAAAACCCCGGACCTTGATTTTGGCTTTCTTCTTCTTCTATGGGATGGGCGCTTTTGCGGGATATATATATACTGGTCAAAAAAAGAAACGCAATTTTTGAGATTTATTAATAAACATGAGGACTCAGTATATAGTAAATGATTCTTTAACATAACAAACAGTCAATAACGCGTATGGCCACCCCTAGCCACAATGCAGGCTTGGAGTCTGGCCCTCATCGACCTCAACAGTCTCTGCAGGAAAGCAACAGGGATGGCCCTCCACTCTTCAATAATTGCATTGGTCAGTTCCCTGATGTTCTGCGGCTGATGCTGACGTCTGCGAACTCGCCGTTCAAGTTCATCCCATGCGTGCTCTATCGGTGACATGTCTGGGCTGAAGGCTGGCCATGGTAAGGTCTGCACCTGTTGTCCCTGCAGGTACGCCTGCACTATCCTGGCTGCATGAGGTCTGGCATTGTCCTGTTGCAGGAGCACCAATTCTGGATGTTGCCTCATGAATGGAAGAACATGTGGGTGAAGAATTTCATCCCTGTAGCGCTGGGCAGTCAGAGCGCCATCAACAACCACCAGCTCAGTTCTTGAAGCAAAGGCAATTCCTGCCCAAACCATGACACTTGGTCCTCCCCCTGTCATGCTCCACTACTGCAGCATCTGAGTATCGCTCCCCTGGTCGTCTGTATTCCCTGACACGGCCATCAGAATTGGACAGTCTGAAGCGAGACTCGTCAGAAAAGAGGACTTGGTTCCACATTCTTTGTGTCCAGTCACGGTGCTGATAGGCCCATTGCAGGCGTCGTTGCCTTCTTGCATCAGTGAGAAAAGGACCTCTGTAAGGCCTGCGGGATCGGAGTCCTGCATTACGGAGTCGGTTTCTGACGGTCTGGTCACTAATTCTGTTGTTGTGGATACCAGGTGTCTCTCTGGCTGTCTGACGAGCATTCCGCTGCCGATGACGCAGGTGCTGCAGTACAATGTGGCGATCCTGGCGTTGGGTCGTCACACGAGGTCGCCCACGTCTTGGCAGGTCCTGAACACTTCCTGTGGCATTGTACCGTCTAACAAGCCTAGAGATTATGCTGGGATGCACATGCATTCGTTGTGCAACTTGGACAGCAGACATGCCTGCATCCAACATGCCCAAGGCACGACCTCTTTTGACCTCTGAGAGTCGTGGCATGCCTCAATCGCGGGAAAAAGTTTGGTTTTCTCAACGGGCAGTGTGTATTCTGTGAAGTCAAAGAAAAAATGCATGCCTTCATAAAGAATACATTCAATTTAATCTCTGTTTATTGTTTGTAACAAAATGGCGTCTTAGCCGGGATTAGTCAGGTTTAAAAAATGCACTAAGTGGCTTTAAAAGATTTGAACAAACATTTAACCATAATCTTGAAACTGTGATAATACCACTAACAACTTAAATTTTACACCATATGCAAGCTAATTGCGTTTCTTTTTTTGACCAGTATATAAATAGAATTAGTGGAAAGTAAAATAATGTTGCATTTAGTTAATTCTCTCATTACAAATGGAAATTGAGATAATCTTCGAAATAATAGAAAAAAGAAGTGATAAATAATATGATATAATAATAGAAATAATAATAATAATAATAGAAATAATAAAAATATAATAATAAATAATAAATAAATAATAATAAAATAGAAAAGAAAAGGTTAACAATACGGTAAACAGAACATGTTGAAATACCAGTAATAATTAATTTATATTATTACAAATTAGAATTGATGATACAATCTTAAAGTTATTAAAATACAGATGAATGTGGCACATCATAAATATGGCGTAATATAATGCAAACTTTTAACATATAATTATATAACTTGTGATTGCACCCAATTTAAGAGTGTGAATTTTGCAAATAGGTGATTTTCTGTGTTTAGTAATATTTACAAGTTGCACTATACTGTATATACATTACACACATTAATATGAGTTTATAAAGTGTTTTTTTTTAGTGATTTGCGAAATGAAATTAATGATGGTGCTTGTCTGATATTTATAGGTATAGCATTCGAGATATCTGCTCCTTTGTACGAGAGAGCATTTCCTGCAATTTGCATTGAATAATTTGGTTTATATATGAACGATTGCGAAGCCTTGTATTATGATTATGGTTGGTCTGATGGAGGGGTAATCGACTTGTGAATGGACGAAGTATAGTTTCTATTATGAGCAACTTTGTACATATTGATACCGACATTAAGTTTATACGAGTCACTTAGTTTTGGAATATGTATTTAAATCTCTGAACATTGGAGAGGTATGAGAGTGCCTGTTATCATTGTTTGAGAGAGTTCGTAAACATGTTTTATGGATTATGTCCAGCGGATACAGTATATAATTCTTTGTATTCCCCATGCTGTGATTCCATATTGATTGTAAGTGTGGATGAATAAATGAGTAATACAGTGTGAGGAGAGCATTTTGGGGAATTGTTTTTTCCTTAGTTTGAGTATTATGTGGATAAATCTAGATATTTTCGATTTGATATGTTGTGTGTGGCTCTTGAAATTTAATTTGTCATCTAACTTGATGCCAAGAACTTTAGCTTATTTACTTTTGCGAGGGGAAGGTTTCCAATAAGACATAAGAAATTTTTATAGTGGGCACACAAGAGGCCCTTCGGCTCATCGAGGTGGCTCCACTTTCAGAGAATATATGGTTACAGCTATATATACTGCATAAATACAACCAACACTCAAACATAATTTAAGTCGACAAGGTTTAAGGCATGCTAAGGTAGTAGATCCAGAGGATCCGGTCACCACTCAACTAAAAATTATACACTATTGACTGCAGAATTTTGGGTCCACTGGAACATATCTATTTTACTGCTACATACACCTTAAACTAGTAATTGTATGGATCCGAGAGAATCTGGTTTATATATGAACGATTGCGAAGCCTTGTATTATGATTATGGTTGGTCTGATGGAGGGGTAATCGACTTGTGAATGGACGAAGTATAGTTTCTACTATGAGCAACTTTGTACATATTGATACCGACATTAAGTTTATACGAGTCACTTAGTTTTGGAATATGTATTTAAATCTCTGAACATTGGAGAGGTATGAGAGTGCCTGTTATCATTGTTTGAGAGAGTTCGTAAACATGTTTTATGGATTATGTCCAGCGGATACAGTATATAATTCTTTGTATTCCCCATGCTGTGATTCCATATTGATTGTAAGTGTGGATGAATAAATGAGTAATACAGTGTGAGGAGAGCATTTTGGGGGATTGTTTTTTCCTTAGTTTGAGTATTATGTGGATAAATCTAGATATTTTCGATTTGATATGTTGTGTGTGGCTCTTGAAATTTAATTTGTCATCTAACTTGATGCCAAGAACTTTAGCTTTATTTACTTTTGCGAGGGGAAGGTTTCCAATTAAGACATAAGAAATTTTTATAGTGGGCACACAAGAGGCCCTTCGGCTCATCGAGGTGGCTCCACTTTCAGAGAATATATGGTTACAGCTATATATACTGCATAAATACAACCAACACTCAAACATAATTTAAGTCGACAAGGTTTAAGGCATGCTAAAGTAGTAGATCCAGAGGATCCGGTCACCACTCAACTAAAAATTATACACTATTGACTGCAGAATTTTGGGTCCACTGGAACATGTCTATTTTACTGCTACATACACCTTAAACTAGTAATTGTATGGATCCGAGAGAATCTGGTCTCAGCTACTACTAAATACATTTTAAAAAGGAAAACAGAGTAGATGGGCCTGTGAAGACTGTAATGTGTGTATGTGTGTGTGTGTGTGTGTGTGTGTGTGTGTGTGTGCACCCACTTGCGGTCTCCCATTTTAAAGGTGTTTGTGAGGCAAGTGAGTAAAATGCGTTTTTCATACATTACAGTAGGGGGGCACCGCTCAGCAGAGGGAACTCTTTAAATGGGGTGTTTAAGGACAAAGAGTATCCCTAACCCAAGATGTTATTTCCCTACTTCCCCCATTCCATTTGAGTGAAGGGAATTTCCCTGTATTTACATTTTTAATAGCTTTGTCAAGTAGCTAGCTAAAATAGGTTCATTATTACCAGATCCCTTTTTCAGTCATGAGATCATCTAGTTTTTTCTTAAAGGTTTCCTGGGTACTTGAAGTTACAACCTCTTCTCTTAAACTGTTCCAAAATTTAACTATTCTATTGATAAAGCTGTGTTGTCTCAACTGTGTTCTACCTCTTGATCTAAACAGTTTGAGACTGTGGCCTCTTGTCCTGATATTATGGTCTCTGGTAAAAAGAGAATCAAAGTCTAATTTGTCCAGTTGATTTTTTATTTGATATACTTCTATCATATCCCTTCTTAACCTTCTTCTTTTTAAGGAGAACATATTTAGGTGCCCCAATCTCTCTCTGTAACGAAGAACTCTCAAACAAGGTATCATTCTTGTAACTCTATTCTGAACTTTTTCCAATCTTTCTATATCCTGCACCAAATAAGGACTATTAAACTGAATACAATATTCAAGGAGGGGTCTCATATATGAAATATAGAGTCTACCAGCAATTGCCTTATTTCTTATTTCTATGCAATGACAAGAGAGTTTCAGATCTTTACTTACAACGACAACCAAGTCTTTCTCTTTTTCCACTTTATTTATCCAATTTCCATTCATGTGATACTCAATTTCTAAATTGTTATTCCCAATATGCATAATTTTACATTTATCCACGTTAAACCTCATCTCCCACTTATCTGCCCAAGCCACCACCCTATCGAGGTCCTTCTGCAATGTCATTACCCCTGTTAGTGAGTTTACATTTTGGCCCAATTTGTATCGTCAGCAAATTTGGAAGTTTTGCTTGATAGGCCCTTTTCTAGCTCATTAATATATATTGTGAAAAGCAGAAGTCCTAGTACTGAACCCTGTGGGAATCCATTCAGAACAGGACTCCATAGACTTTATTCCATTTAACTGAACCCTCTGCCTCCTATCTCTCAACCATTCCTCAATCCAATTTGCCACTGTACCCTTTATGCCATGAACTCTAACTTTAACCATCAATCTTTTGTGAGGGACTGTATCAAATGCGTTGGCAAAGTCAAGGTATACTACTGTATATCTATAGGGTCAGTATGATCCAAATGTTCTGACATACAATTGTAAAAGTCAATTAAATTTGTCAAACATGATCTACCATTTCGAAACCTATGCTGAGTATTATTAATTAGTCCTTCTTCTTCTTCTAAGAATACTATAATTGGAGCAAGTGTAGTTTACGTCTCCCTGTGGTGCCTAGTGTAGTTTACGTTCCCCTACATTATCCTAGTGTAGTTTACGTTCCCCTACATTATCCTAGTGTAATTTGCGTTCCCCAACTTTATCCGCGTATACCTAATCAAATAAAACGTTAAAACTAACGAAAATATTACGGCTTAACCTAACCAATCGTCAATTTTTATTTTATATATAAAACTGACGATTGGTTAGGTTAATTCGTAATATTTTCGTTAGTTTTAAAGTTTTATTTGATGGATTCATTTAAAAATGTCTCATAAAGATGCTAGTGTAGTTTCTGCCCCCTTTTGCGTCAGGAGGACGTAAACTACACTAGCTCTCTATAATTTTGTCTCTGACAATTCTTTCTAGAAGTTTTCAAACAAATGAAGTGAGACTGATTGGTCTATAATTTTCAGAAAGTGTTTTATTACCCTTTTTGAAAACTGGAACCACGTTAGCTTTTTACCAGTCATCCGGAATTTCACTATGTGACAATGATCGATTAAAAAGTATTGCGAGTGCTTGGGCTAAACTATTTTTGGCTGCTTTTATTATTCTTGGGTAGATCTCATCTGGTTTAGGGGATTTATTTATGTTCAATTTATCTACTGCCTTTATAATATCTGCCTCCATGACAACAATTTGAAATGTTTCTCTGTTAGGACTCGAGTAGCTAATGGAGGAGTTGGAATTGTATCCATATTTTCACTAGTGAAAAATGAGCAGAAGTACCTATTTAGTTCTTCAGTTATTTCCAGTTCATCTTCTATAATTTTATTATTATTATGAAGCGGACCAATTTTCTTATTTGATTTATTTTTCAAATTAAAAATTACTAAAGAATTTCTTTGAATTTCTGTTTGAGTTTCTAGTTAGATTTTTCTCAAGCTACGTTTGCTGTCTCTTATTATTTCCTTGCTCTCCCTTCTCTTATTTTGATAGATGTAAAAGTCAGCCTCATTTTGATTTCTCTCGAATCTATTAAAGGCTTTTGCTTTATCTTTTATTCCTTTTATAACATTTCTGTTAATCCAAGGTTCTTTCTTATTTCTGCCTCTTATCTTACAATGAGGAATATGCTTACTCTGTATATTTTTTATGATACTTTGAAATTTTTCCAACATGTAAAATACTGATTTGCTATGTTCAAAATCCTGATGAAATTCCAATACCTCTGCCCAATTTATGCAATTTAAATCATTAACCAGTCAAGTTATATTTCCCCTTTTGAAATCAGGTATTTTAGTGTTATTTTTAGCATTGTTAGAGTCAAAAAACATCTGGAACCTCATAATTAAATGATCACTATGACCTAAAGTATCTGATACTGATATGTTTGATATTGCATCACCAATATTTGTTAATAGCAAATTTAGAATAGCATCTGCTCTGGTTGGCTCTTTAAGTAATTGAGTCAGACCATTTTCAAAAACACAGTCAAGGAAACTCTCTTTACTTTCTGGGCCGTGCATTGTTTCCCAGTTTATATGTCAAATGGAGTGTGCGCGCTGAGAGTTTATTTAGTTACAATCATATACAGTATGATGATTTTGTCAAGTTCAGTAAAAACTTATTTGCATACATCCATTTATAGACATGATCTAATTGCCTGTTCACTTCATTCATTAGGGAGTTGATATCGTGGTGTGTAGAAGCGAGTGTTGTATCGTCCGCATACTGAATACAGTTTAATGTTGTTGATCGATAAAGATCATTACATGCAGTAAGAAACGTAAGGGTCCAAGGATAGATCCTTGTGGAACCCCACTTTCCAATACAGCATATTCTTATGAAATGTCAGTTACTTTAACATACTGGTGACGATTAGAGAGATATTGACTTAAACCAATTTAGCATATTTCCCCTTATGCCATATGTGTTTAATTTATCAGTAAGATATCATGTGAGAGCGTATCAAAGGCTTTCGACAGGTCGAGGAAAACTAAGATTGCATATTTTTTATAGTTTAGGTTTTTATACATATTTTCTAATAGTAGTATCTTCTGTGGCGTGGCCTCCTTTAAACCCAAATTGTGTTTTTGCTAGGGTGTCGTATTTAGCTAAGAATTTGATTAGTTTATTGTATACGATTCTTTCAAATACTTTACTTAAAGTTGGTAATATGAAGATTGGCCGGCAATTGGATAGAGAATTAGAGGGACCTTTTCTAGTTTGTGTACCGTTTTTCATATAATTTATTTTTGCTTCTTTTCAGATCAAAAATGAGTGATCAAAAATGAGTTCTTGATAACCTAACCTAACCTAACCTAACGTAACCTAACCTAACCCACATTATAACTTTCGTCACTTGGGCACAGGATGTTTACTATGCTGTATGTAATGTACTGTAGAAAACGGTACATAAACTGGAAAACGTCCAATTAGAGCTGCCTGATTTGAATATTGGACAAACCCTGGCTCTCTTCAGGTAATCAAGGAATACACATTGTACTATTGACTCATTCATAAGTCTTGTGAGTGCAGTTGCCATATCATCTGATATTAGTTTATGTATTCTTACTGGAATTTTTAAGCTTTTCAATGTGGCTGAGGTTTCGTTTGGCAAAATTGGTTCAAAGAAGAATGTATTTGGTGTGGGTTGTGGCTTGTTGGTAGTGACTGTCTAAATCTGGAATGGCTGCTGCCGTGTTGCTTCCTACTTTTGAAAAGAAAATGTTTAATAAATTAAAGATCACTATAGGAAATTCTGTCCTGTGATAATGAAGATACAAGCTTTGTCTTTTTTGGCGTTAACTAAAACCTTTAAAGTATCTCACAATCCTTTAGGATTAGTTTTGTTCGGTAATTTTCGAACAATAATGGTCCACTTTTGCGGTTTTTATGAGCGAATTTAGTGTTGCAATAACTCTTATACGTTTGTTCATTGATAATATCATTCTTCCATAATTTTTAGAGAGAATGTTTACGGTTAATGCTTACAATGAGAGCTGTAGTGATCCACTGGTTGTTATAATTATTTTTTGACATGGGTTTCGACTTGATAGGAAAATTAACATTAAATGTATCCATTCGAGTGTTTGAGAATGTTTGAAATTTTGTTTCTATTTCACAGTTACTTTCAGTTATTCCCGATCAGTCCAAACTTGATACTTCTCTGATAAATTTAAATTTATTATCATAGTTGTAGGGTCTATTGTCAGTTTTATTTTCTCCTGTATTTGTAAATGGCTAATTAACATTGTGTCTGTAGGCAGATGGTCCGTAATATACTGTAGGCAGTTGGTCCGTAATATACTGTAGGCAGATGGTCCGTATATACTGTAGGGCAGTGTAGGCAGATGGCCCGCAATATACTTCCCTTGACTGATGTACAGTCAAGGGAAGATCGCATCCAGATTTGGTCTAATAAAGTGGAGTTTTCTATTTTACTATGTAGCCTTGTTGGCTTAGTTATGGTTAAATTAAAGCCATTTACAGCAACAAGTTGTAGAAGAAATTAGCATTATTATTAGAGTTTATTTTAGCAAGATCAATATTTAAATCTTCCAAAATGATGCAGTTATTGTTGATTTGATTAGAAGTTGAAGTCGTATCTATGCTTGCAATAAACATTGGCAAGTTACCATTTGATGGTCGGTAGATGCCTAATATTGAATAGAAAATGTTATTTATATACACCTCAATTGCTAGAATTTCAGAATGATCATTTATGCCTGTTAATTGTTCAATACATTTACTTTTATGATCAGTGCCTATAAAAATGCTTACTCCGTCGTCTCTTTTATTATTTCTACATACATGGTGGCTCTTGTAGCCAGTATATTAAAAATAATTTATTATTATCATTTAACCGGGTCTCGGTCAATATAATACTCGTAAATTTATATTATAACAATTTTAGATTGACCGTCAACTCATCAAAGTGATTTGGAAGGCTTTTAATATTTAAGTTCAAAATAGATATGTTTTCATTACTGTATCGTTCGTTTAAGAAGGTATCTACTGGCACGTAGTTGCTGTTTACTGTATTTTAAGACTCAATGATTTCATTTCATTCACAGATCTAAGAGTACCCAAAGTGTTAATCATAGAGGAAGTTATAAAAACCAATAAACCAAAAATAGAAGTCAGTAATAGTACTTATACTAATCTAGAAAAGAAAAAAGAAAAGAGGTTAAAAATTAAGGGGAAGAATGAATAACAGCGAAATAATACTGAAAATGAGGATAAGGAGTGGAAAAATAATAAACAATGAGATATACTCGTATAATAAATCAAGAACTAATACTGTATTATGCAAATAACTCAGTGCTATAACAATATTTAACGGAATATACCTTGAATTACACGGAAGACTCGGTTATTTGTATGTGTTGTCGGAAATTATCGTAGTCGGATTTAGTACAGATAATGACTTTTTGTCCCACCGCACTTTTCCGAACATAGATCTTCCATTCTCTCACGTAACGGGTCTTTATGAGTTTTCCTTTCTTAAGTTTTAGCACTTTGTCATATATTTCTTTTCTGGAATCGCGAAGTGATTCATTAATGAATATATCGGGTTTGATTTGTGTGAGAGCACTTCTAATTTCAGACTTCCAATGAAGATCACGAAGTTTAAATTTAATTAGTCTTTTATCACCATCATTGCTGAGTTTTCCCACTCTATGCACCTCGGTAATGATATTTTGAGGGAGGTTCAAGCGAAGTTTATTATCCCTTATAGCTTCTGTGACTACTGTATTAGAATTTTCGTTTTGGCTCCCTTCTGGGATATCGGGTCCCGCAAAGAAAAAGATAACTTCATGGGTTTCTTTTCTTCGCTCACTGTAGATTTTCTCTTTTTCATTCTTCTGATATCCAACATATTTTTCCAATGTGGATATTTTCTGAGTAAGGGTGGTGACTAGAGGTGGAAAAAGTACATCAGTACTCGAGTATTCTTGTACTCGAGTACGGGTTTTTGTTGTACTCGTACTAGTACTCGTACTCGAAGTAATATTAAATTGTCGTAATCGTACTCATACTCGTACTCGATATAATCTGAAATCGCTGTAATCGTACTTGCACTCAAACTAATTTCAAATATGAAGATCTGTTCTAGACTCGCAGTGTACCATGAAAGCAACAGTTTACAACTTTAATTTCAATATGGTTTATATTTTCAGATTTATTTACTATATTTTTATGCAATACTTTACATTTATAATATTAATTATAACTAAGTGACAACTTTTGCAGCGAAAAACCTTAGTGAAGAACATTTCTTGTGTTTTATTACTGAATAGGTATGAATAGGTAGATAAAAGCGTACTCGAACACTAAAAAGAATCGTACTCTTGTTTTCGTACTCAAGCACTAAAAAGGTATACTTGTACTCATACTCGCCCACTCAAAATATACTGTACTCGTAATCGTACTCGTACTCGTCCAACTCCAAAATTTGGGTACGCTTTCCACCTCTAGAGATTAATAAATTAGAAGACGAAACAAAGGACTTAAAAATATAGACAACTGACTTAAAACAACAGGTCATCAGTGAGCGTCTTTTGAATCCAACTCCACCATATATATCCAGAAAGAAGGAGAAGGATGTAGCATGTAAGATAGAAGTTGTTTGTTTGTCACTTTACCTACTTCAGTTGCTTGGCGTCGCTGTTAGCAGAATTGAGTTAACCTTTCCCTTAGAGATGCCCTCCATCGGTGGGAGGATGGGGGGGGGGGATTACTTGTGCTTGCTGATCCGAGTTAGTTCCACTCGCCATTCCTGCTCTTCTGTGTAGTACGTCTGCTGACAGGATGAATGATGAATGAGAAAATATTATGCCACTTATTAAATCTCGTTCTTGCTTTAAATTATGTTACATGAATTTGTAGTTTTTAACTTCTCGTGTTAGCTGTGCCGTGCGTTCGTTTGTTCGTTATCTACCGCTCTGTGCTATTATACTTCCGGCCTGTGAAAAGGAGTGTCAGATGTCACAAGAGAAATTGAAGTAAAATTATGATTAATAATATCATTTTTTGTTTAATACTGTAGGTAAAGTGAACAAAATTGTCACAGTGTGATCTTAGTACAGTATATTTACACTTTCGATGGTCTTCTAGAGGACTGTTTCAACAACTTTAATCACTATCAATTTTGATATGGGAGGAAGAAGAGCACAAGAAACGGCATGCAGCGCTGGCACTGGCATTTAGTTATGAGGAAAGTGAGTAAAAAATAGAGAAAATGTGGTGTCCCTGGATTTAGACTTATTAACTTAATAATAATTATTATCTCTCTCTCTCTCTCTCTCTCTCTCTCTCTCTCTCTCTCTCTCTCTCTCTCTCTCTCTCTCTTCGATATTTTAAAAACAGAAACATTGCTAATTTTAAAAATACATAATAAAAAATATATTTCAGTCTTCTCTCATTCAGAGTTGTTACTATGGAAATCAAGTGACTCAAAGAAAACGGAAAACTTAGTCTAGGCTTCCTGCTGCGTTGCGGCCATTTTGACTTTTGGAGTTGGAGTCTTTCACTTAACTCTAGGAAGTAGCCATAAAGGCTATATCTTCCGAAGGAGCTCCCGACCGAAACGCTACTTTTGTTATCACTTTCAGATTAAAGCCATTTTTTTTCGTCCAACTGACTCGAGGTCAAGTGAACTCAAGCTGCCGCGTCCTTTTCGTTAAAACAAACTGGAGTTACAAAGAATTACAAAGGTTGAGTCGAGTTTTGCTAAATGCCTACTAGGTAGCCTCCGAGGGTGGCTAAAGAAAACTCGAGTTACTTTTTTAGAAACAAACAATTTGTCATCTGCAGAATCGATGGTATTTCAAGAATTAATTGCATTATTTAGGTCCATATATATAAGAAAATACATTTGATTGATATTAGAGGGATATGCTAGATTAAATTTACGCATTTATAACCCTTAAGTAAGGAAATGGCATTGCGCCGTTGTAATTTTGGGCCTACATTGGCCTAGATTAGTTTAGTTGTTGGCGAGCTCAAGTCTAGGTTGTAGTGTAGACCTTATTCAATCTTACTGTGGGCTGGATTCATGACAGAAGCCTGAAGTTAGGGCCCTGCTGCCCGGTATTGAGAATCTAGACTAATGGCCAAACTTTTAACCCATGAACTACGAAGTACCCCTAGCCAAGACTGAACCTAACTGAGTTTTATTTACATTTGACGTCACAAGTTGCGGTGTTCTTTTCGTCCGCAGATCTGACTTGAAATCAGTTAAAGAATATTACTTCAGGAGAGAATTCGCGACAATAATTTCTACAATTCGTTTGGAACGCTACATTTTAATAGTAAATGCAGGGCATAATGTCTTACCAATACCATACCAGGGGAATACTGATGCGTGTTTCTTGGACCCGAGACTGAAAAAAAACAGCCTTCTTATCCGTCTCTGTGATTGGTCGATTTTCTTCCATTCAAAATAATCATTAATAAATTTCATGTTAAAATTTAACACATTAGAGACGTTTCATTTGTTTTTGTCCTTCGACGAGTTAATGCATTGTTTGGTAGGCTGAGAAATAAAGAATATTTTAGAGTAGGCCATGAATGTGTAATGTTGTAAATATCATAAAACATCGATGAAATTTGGACCTGTTGGAAACAAAATATGAAAGAAAACATCGAGTTGTAAGATGGCACGAAGTATTTTTTTTAAGGTACTTATATATGCCCTATAATTAAATCTTACAACTATCATACTAAGATTATTCCTGGATGGAATGATTTTATTGCCCTCATGAAGAGGAAATCGAAAGACGCCTATGATATGTGGTGCTTTCATGGTAGACCCAGATTAGGACCTGTTTACATGAATACGTGTAGAAGTAGGGGTCAGTATAAGGCGGCCATAAGGCGATGTAAACAGGAAGAAGAGTCTATTCGAGCATCAAAAGCCTGTGAAGCTCGCATAAATAACGATAATAACAAATTTTGGAAATTTGTTAAGAATCAAACGGGTGTAAAAAATGTCCTCCCTCCGACAATCGATGGGGTGTCGGGGGAGGATGAAATTGCAAAGCTGTGGAAAAACCACTACTCTAACATTCTTAACAGTGTGAGTAGGGATAATCTTAAGATGATTGCAGCGAAACGACTGTGGGAGGGTCAAGGGAAAATACTTCGATATCATTTTCTGAAGTAAAAAGGTTAATTAAAGGGTTAGACTGGTTCTGCGTCAGGGGTAGATGACTTATTGAATGAGCACTTAAAATATGCCAATGACGTAGTATGTCTGCATATATCATTGCTCCTACCAGCCATGCTTGCTCATAGCTATATCCCTGCAGAGTTCATGAGGGTGTATACTTGCCCCTGGTCAAAAATAAGTACGGAGACATTCTTTCCAGCAATAATTACAGGTCTATTGCTGTCGCTTCCTGCTTCTCGAAACTATTAGAAAAACTCTTGTACCCCGAGTAAATGATTTCCTATGGACATCTCCTAATCAGTTTGGTTTTAAAAGGTCCCACTCAACTGACCTATGTATCTATTACTTAAAGAAACAATATCTAAATACATTGACAGTAATTCAACTATTTATAGCTGTTTCCTAGATATAAGTAAGGCATATGATAGGGTGAACCACAATATTTTATTTGAAAAACTAGAAGACAGGAAGGTTCCCATGTACATATTAAACGTATTAAAATTTTGGTATTCCCTCCAATCTTTCACCGTTAGGTGCGGCAATGTACTATCCGAGTGTTTTGGCTCCTCTTGCGGGGTGAGACAAGGCTCCTTGCTCTTCCCAATGCTGTTTAATGTGTATATTGACGGATTAATTACTTCACTTAATGAGGCAACAGTGGGATGTTGTATAGATAACACAAGGATAAATAACTTAGTTTATGCCGAGGATATGGTGTTAATAAGTTCCTCTGTTAAAGGTCTGGATCTGCTACTAAAAGTCTGCGAAGTGTATTCGCAGAAACATGATATTCTTTTTAATGTTACAAAAACTAAGGTTTGCAATTTCATCCTAAAAGCTGTAATCAGCCAGCTGATATACAGTAAGGTTTAAAATGAATGGTGAAGTAATTGAGGAAGTACAAGAGTTTAAGTATTTGGCTCAAACTATTACCAGCTACTTGAGTGATGACTCGGATTTAAGAAAACACTCTCGAAGCCTGTGTGCTAAAGCGAATATGACCATAAGGAACTTTTGATTTTGTTCAAGTGAAGCTAAAGACACTCTCTTTCGTACTTTCTGCAGTAATATATACGGACAGCAACTCTGGGTGAATTATAAAAAAGGTTCTGGCAGAACCCTAAATTTGCTGTACAACGGGTCTTTTACATAAATTACCCCCGAGATGCTCAGCTTCGCAAATGTTTGCTACCCGCAATGTCCCGAGCTTCCCGGAGGTAACAAGACGTGCTCAACACAGTCTAATGCAAAGAATTAAAAAAGCAACCAACCCGATCATCCAAGCTATCCATGATTCCTGCCATTTATCCTCTAAGCCAGTGGTTCCCAAACCCATGGTCGCGACCGAAGTGAGGGTCGGGAAGGTGTTCCTGAGGGTCGCGGGACGGAAATTCTCAACGACAGATTCAATCAAACTATAAACACAACGTATCAAAATGATTGGTCATTAACACTGCATGTACCAGCGTTTAGGGTCGCCAGGCCAGGACAATATTGTATTCAGGGTCGCCACCATAAAAGTTTGGGAACCACTGCTCTAAGCTATGGACTTCTTGGTACGAAAACGTCTGTCTGTAGCTCCACTTAATTTCGACATTACATATTATTTCTAATCAATTGTATATATTTCTATCCTTAGTATGTGAACTGTCATTGTATTAATAATATTTGTCATATGGATTATAGTCTGCCAATAAACCTTTTCTTTTTCATTTTCATATAGACAAAGTTTGATTTTATGTATGCTTTGCATCTACATTAAAAGAATCACTCACTACCGCAGGTTTTACATAATGGACTGAGAAGTCCACTTTAAAATATGTATTGTTATTAAGAGAGACCTTATAAATGTTTTCAAACAAACCAATTACTGAATCTTTCTTTTACGTGCAACAGAAATCAGATCGACGAAAAAATACATTTTTCTCGCTTGGAACCAGACACAAATCAAGGTATGTGTGATCAGACTGAAACGGAATCTCTTCGGAAGGAAAAAAGAATCAAACTCACTTTTTTTATCGAAACTGGAATCGGAAAAGAAATCTGAAATGAAGGTATATATATATATATATATATATATATATATATATATGATCATTTTCGAGCCTTTTGGTAGAAAAAGGGAATTGCAATTTCAGCTGGAACTAATCCCAGATGAGTCGGAATTACACAACTTTGATGTATACATGTAATTCCTTATTGACCGGTAAACATCCAAACGAGATAAGGAGATGGCGTCTTTCATATGTTAAGGTCCGGAAATAGAACAAGCACAAAAAAGAATTTCCCCCCCAACACGGCGACAGCCTTCAAGTTGAAATGTTCAAAACGTGACATCTGTGATGCTTACAACGAGAAGGGCACGACTCACATTTCAAACTCGCGCACAAAACACCGCTATAAAGTGACAACAAAATATTGCTTTTCTACGAAACGCATTTTTTAACCTTTATACATAGCTTGCTTATATATATATATATATATATATATATATATATATATATATATATATATATATTATATATATATAATAGAGAGAGAGAGAGAGAGAGAGAGAGAGAGAGAGAGAGAGAGAGAGAGAGAGATATATATATATATATATAGAGAGATGAGAGAGAGAGAGAGAGAGAGAAAAATACTTATTTCACACACACACACACACATATATATATATATATATATACGAGGAATGATAAAAAAGTATCGATAATTTTATTGCTACGGAAAAATGAATGCAAATAAGAAATAACCCTTTACATATGTGATTCTTCCTGCCCTCTGGCGTCTGCAGTCTGAAGCAAAATCTGCTACCATGAGTCAATAGTTGGTTGGAGCGCTTAAAAGGAGGGTGTGTTTTTGCAGTACGTATAAATATCTGAAATGGAACAACGCGCGTTCGGAGACGAACGAAATGATTAAAATAGCTTCTGGAAATGATGCCCTCAGTGTAGCTAACGTTTACAAATGGCACAAAAAGTTTAAAAATGGAGAAACATCGTTTGAAGAAAGGAACGCAGTGGTCCCCCTTCCACTTCTCGTACGGATGAAAATGTCCAACAGATTCGATTTCTGGTAAGAGCAAATGTTTCTCCATTTTAAACTTTTTGTGCCACTTGTAAAGTTAGCTACATTTAGAGCAGTGATGCACAAACCCTGGCCCGCGGGCCAAATGTGGCCCCCACGGGTCTTTTCAGTGGCCCCACGGGTCTTTTCAATTCAATGAAAAAGTGAAAAATCTGAAATATTACCCCTGGTTATAAAAATGCATATTTATAAAAAATAGAATATCTATATATCTGGCCCCTACATATAAAACAGATGGTTGGTTTGGCCCTCACATCAAAAAAGTTTGTGCACCACTGAATTTTAGAGCATCATTTCCAAAAGCTGTTTTAATCATTTCGTTCGTCTTCGAACGCGCGTTGTTCCATTTCAGATATTTATACGTACTGCAAAAACACACCCTCCTTTTAAGCGCTCCAACCAACTACTGACTCATGGTAGCAGATTTTGCTTCAGATGCAGACGCCAGAGGGCAGGAAGACTCACATATGTAAATGGTTATTTCTTATTTGAATTCATTTGTCCGTAGCAATAAATTATCGATACTTTTTGAACACTCCTCGTGTGTGTGTGTGTGTGTGTGTATATAATATATTATATATATATATATATATATATATATATATATATATATATAAAGTCACAAATCTAAATTTATAATAGCTGTAATCATTATTTAACATATTTTCCAAATTGTTAATTATATATACTGCGCCAACAAGTATTACAAAAATTATTTTCATATTTTACGCTATAAGCAAATTCAATTTCATAAATCCTATTTTTGAATAATTTAATCTTAACCAAATCCTTCTTTTCCGAAATAATACACTTAATCAATACGAACCGTTGCTCCACAGAAGTTATTCATATAAATCCTCGATTGACATCATCTACTCTTAATGTGTCATACAGTATATACGAGTAAGTTTAATTCAGAATGAAGGGCACCTCCCGATTGCATGTATCGTTTGCGCTTACGGAGACCACGAACGAGATTAAATGTAAATTAATTAATAAAAGCGAGGTTTTTACAGCTGTTGCAACTGGTGAAATATCCATTATGAGCGGGTTTTGGCTGCTGGCTTATTCTGTTGAATGCGAGATTACTCCATTTTGGTTCAGGTACAGATCTGCTTTGTTTTATATACATATGCAATTTTTTTAATATATTAACATATACATATATATATATATATATATATATATAGGAGAGAGAGAGAGAGAGAGAGAGAGAGAGAGAGAGAGAGAGAGATAATGAATTGTAGAACTAAACCTTCAGTCATTTTCTATTATATCGAAACCGGGCATTTCAGATAGATTTTACTTCCCATCATTTGCAGTAGAACTACCAAAGAACATTTAAAGAACACTAAAACCTTACTATGACATTGCAATCCCATGAAAGGTACGTTGTAAAAATAATGACCCGTAATACACTGCGTGAAAGTAACTAAAATGATAGAAAATGGCAACGAAGAGAAGATAAAGTTATCACAAACAACATAATCAAGTACAACTAAAAAGCCAACGAGAGGTTATTCACAATGTCTTTACCCAATCTTTGTCAACCTCATTTCAGTTTTTATCTAAGAATGATAAAACCACAGAAGGACTCTCAAAGGAAACAATTCTTATAATGATTTATTTCTATTTCCCCTGTCTATAGAATTTCCCACTTTTGATTTAGATTTTCTATAGAAACTATACCTCTGGCTCGTAATTGTGTCACAACTCCCTTTTTACCCTTTTCAATACAGTACATTTGGAATTTTCACTTCGAACTTTCCCGCATTCGGACTGCGAATAGGAATGAGAATGGCGTCAAGTGGAAAGTAATCAGAATAGATTGTAGATGAATCAAGGCCATCTTTTGCATTATGATGAAAGAATGATTGCATGCTAAAATCCTTAATGAATTCGATTCGTAATGAATCTGAGGAGACAGCGAATTGTTTTATTTTCCAGATCTGAATAGCAAAGCTCGCTTTAATAGCTATATCTATCTATATTTATTTATCTATTTATTCATTTATTTATTTATTTTCCAAGAGCTGCAATGCTGATATTTCGAGTGCCTTCTTCGAGCAGAAGAGTTGGCACACTAAACACCTCTGGACGCAAAAGCGTTATTTCCCTGATGTGTTAAAACTCGCCAGGCCGTGTTAACTTTTAAATCTCTTGCAGCTCAGATTTGCAATCTGGCGAGATTAATTTTGTGCATCATATATATATATATATATATATATATATATATATATATATATATATATATGAGAGAGAGAGAGAGAGAGAGAGAGAGAGAGAGAGAGAGAGAGAGAAACCAGTAGAAATAAAATAAGCCCACGAAAACTAATTTTACTTTCAACAATTACGCATAGAGTGATTCAAAAGTCTCTGCGTAATTGTAAAAAAAATTATATTTGGAAAAACAAAGGAAACTCGCACGAAATAAAATATATTATTATGCAGATCATTAATGAGAATTATGTTTGCGAAAGGAATAATTTTCCTCTAAATCTTTCCTAACCTTCATTCAGGCCACTTCCACATATAAAACCCATTAATCTCAATGCACTTGAGCTTCCTGAGCACAACATTAGCCACATTGTTTCTGTACAATTTCCTCGAATAACAGCGGTTATGCGTTATTGTTCTTCTTCGTATGGTTTTATACTGTCGTTCTTGAGCACTCAATGAATGGCGGAGTAATTTATGTTCAATTATGAAGTTGCACACGTCTAATGGATTTCTTCTGACGAGCAGAATACGCTTCCTCGACCACTTTGAGCTAATCTCGGCTGTTCACTACGAGATTTGCCCATAACCGAACCGTTTCTTGAGAACTGTATGTGTGTTGCGTACGGTTCTGACAACAGGAGCAGGGCGGACATTGAAATGACTTCGGAATTTACTTTACACGAGTGTCACTGAGCCTAGAATATCCATTCATATGGTCATCTTGTATCGCTGCAAAAGTATTTTCTCGCTATCTTAAACAAAGTCCAAACAATATTTCTTTTAGATTTGCTACAAATATGAGAAGAGTCTTCTTTTTTCGCAATTGGCAGTCAAGGTGCTCTCAGACATGTTTAACAGGAAACTGAAGGAAGAACTTCTGACCTTTTCTGTTTTTACAACTGAGGTAATTTGTGAGGTGTGATAGACTGCACAGTTCTTCGGGCAACACTTGAACTAGGGATTTACATGACGGAACAATGGAATATGATGATTCTGAAGGAGAAATAAGTATTTTCTGGATTTCACATGTCATTCAACGAATAACAGGTCCGTTTTTCCAGTATCCCATATTGTTGCCAACATCGTTACACTATAACTGCACGCTGCACTATGGGATGTAAGCAGAACGCTTCGTAGGTTGATTTGATTTTCTACACACCCATGCGCGTCCATCTGATGTACACCGATGGAACAGAGACCAGTCTGAAAAAAGAACCCACTTGAAAAATTCAGGAGGTCTGTAAATCATTTCCTTGACCCATTCAAATTTACGATTTACACATTTGCTTTTGTGACCAAAAAGTTTTAACGAGCCACACGTCACGTATCCATGTTTGTGGAGAGGCTGTTCATTCGTCGAACGATGCGTGGTGACAAATTTTCAGTATTGGCGATGTCAGGAAGACTTGTAATAGATTAGTGTTCGCCTGGCGGACGAGGGTTCTTTTGGTTGGTTCCGCAACAGTTGACAGTCATCCTGGGTCCACAAGAAGCCCAATTTTTTTAGATTGCGTTACCCTGTCGGACGCTCACAGCTAGATTTCTAAATATGGATAGGACAAGAAAACTAATCCAAGGGGTGGGTGGGGAGAAACAATAGTGACTTTGTAGTATTAAAATTGTAAATGTAATAAATGTAACCAACTTATAGTTCTGTATATTATAATTTATTATTATATCTAATTTTAAAATAATCTTATTTTTACATTTTTTTAACATCTGTTATTACAATCTTACAACTATTTCTATTTAGTTTGACATCGACAGTTTTTTGGGAGGGGAGGCAAGCTAGAATTTTGGATGATATCATGAACCGCACCATGTGGAAATTCCAATTTTGAGAACTTCCTTCTCTCACTGCGTCCGCAGTGTAACTGTCCAGTTACTCTATAACAAGTAAAATGTGATATATCGTGAGCACCAACAGTACGAGGCATCTTTTCACATATGTAAGTCTCGTGGAATCCTAACATAAACTATATATGCCTTGGTGGTAAAGTTTCGCAAGTAAACTTGTATTTTGCAATAGTTTTGTGCTCATTATTTTATACATATATATATATATATGTGTGTGTGTGTGTGTGTGTGTGTGTGTACGATATTATATATATTATTATTATTATGTATATGGAAGAAAAATATGTGAGTCTCGTCCATCTCTTCGATAAAAAATAATGAAGATATACTATTTCTGAAAGGCAAAATGGCGGACAAGGACTTTGTCAGGGAAGATCATTTATAAAAGGAATCTAAAGATTTTGGAGACAAGGTGCTCAAATGCCTATCGGAAGATAAACGGTCCAACAGGTAAAAAGGCATTAATATACGAGTATCTGGATAGTTTTGTAATGTTTCTCCATCTATCTAGATCTATCTTTAAAAAAAAGCACACACACACACACACACACTCTCTCTCTCTCTCTCTCTCTCTCTCTTGGTACTTTAGAACTACTGTAAGTAATACATATTATTTTTGTATACATACATATACACACACTGTATATCCCTAGGCCTTATATATATATATATATATTTATATATATATATAAACAAACTAAAAACCTTATATGAGACAACAATTAATTAATATAGTGCTTTCACTTTTATATCTTTATTCAATTACTGAATGCGTGTTCATTGCGTTAACTCACAATCCTATATATATATATATATAATATATATATATATTATACTGTATATATACATATACATATCTAATATATATATATATATATATATATATATAATATATTATATATATATATATATATATATATATATATATATATATATATATATATGGGGAGAGAGAGAGAGAGAGAGAGAGAGAGAGAGAGACAGACAGACAGACAGACAGAGACAGAAATCGTTAAGAAATCTGGAGTGTGATAATTACATACTTCTAACACTACCTTATAACAGTAATATAGTGATTAATGTCTGAAATTCCTGAATTAAAAACTCGCTCAATAAACAAGCAAATTGTTGATTGCATAAATAGTCCAAATTGTATCTCCTTATCTTAAATTAACCTCTGATCACTCATTACTCACTATTAAAACCGGAAGCAAGAAATAAAAACCTTAAAAACTTTTTAAAAAAAAATTTAAAAAAGCATTTCCTTATTTGAGAGCGAAATTAAAACCAACGGTTTTCGTCTTTTATGTTCAGACAAGTTAAAAATATCTCCAAACAGCATGTGTTTGAGGTCTCAACGACCAAATATTTTCGGAAGTTTGTTTTCATTTTTTTGTCGCTGGGGGGAGATGCGAGCTTTGACGTGAACAAATTAGAAAAATGCAATTATCTGAAATATTCTTCCTAGATACCATAATTTTTTTTCATAAGAAAATTGTTTTTTTAGATTTTTCATTTATACTTCATAAGATATTTTGCATTTGGGGCTATTTAGTGATGATATGCTCCTACACACACACACGCACGTACATATATATATATATATATACAGTGTATATACGCGTGTGTATGTATGTATATATATATATATATATGTGTGTGTGTGTGTGTGTGTGTGTGTATATATATATATATATAGGTGAAGTACACTTCTGAATGCAAAACTTTAGTATTATGATAGATGCATTACACATTCTGTTGGCATGAAATGGGTGAAATTTTTTTGATCTCGTAGTTTAAAGGGAAATATATGAACATGTCAAAACTGTTTTATTTTATTCAGCATGCCACCTTTCTTGATCGATCTTTAAGCTTCCCACAGACGTAGACAAATTGGCTAAAAGGTACCAGAGAATCAAAAAAGCGTTTTTTACGCGTGGAGAGATACAGAGATAGCGATACAGACGTAGCCAAGGGAGATATAAATCGAGAAAAGTATACGCGCGCACACACACACACACACACACACACACACACACACACACAGAGGAAGGTTATTTAACGAAACAAGACGTTAGAATGGTGAAAACTGAATATAGAAACGCAAAACAAAAACTATATTTGAATCTTTCTTCAAAGAATGAGAGGTAGAAGTTAAGAGATAAAGTACAATTTTTATGTTCCGCAAAAAAAGCGTAAATAAATAATGGGGGGGTTCGAATTTTGGTGACGAAGACACGCTGTATTTCAAAGAATAGAACGGTATAATGAATAAATGCAAGTATTACGCAATATGCAACCCATAAAGCTAAACGTTTCTTCACTAAACTTTGTATGTAATATTTCAAAAGACTAACCAATGAGATATTCGGCTTCCCAAATATTCGCCTGACATAAAAGGCGAATTCACTATGCAGCTGGCATTTTCGAATTGACAGGGTGTGCCCCGCAACAAGTTTGGTTATTTCTTTTGGCCAACATTTTCGCTCAAAATTATGACCTGAAATGGTAACCATGACACTTTCGAAATGGGCTAATTTTAAAAATATGAAGCACGAATGAATATAAAATGGCATTATAGAAATATTCCGTAAGAATGACAAAGTTTCGCTGTTATAAACTCATTCTTTAAAAACGAATGTTGATATATTTACGAAATAATTTGACGAACATCTTTTTTTAGCTCGGAATAAAAAAAAAACAAAAAAAAAACATTGTTTATGATTTTTAAAACAGCGATAAATTTTTTGTAAAATTTTTTAAGCGATGACGCGTTTCAAACACGTTTCTTTGATGTCTATTACTTCCTTTCGTAAGTGTATTTATATTCCTTCATATATACAGAGAAAAATATAAAAACATTTCGTTGCTACACTACGATTTCCTCTACGATCGTAGATCCTATAAAACAACAGTTATATTCTTCCGTTTCCTTTACGAAAAATAATTTAAATAGTATCAGCCAGAACAAAAGTCTTGAATGTAAACTAAGTTCAGATTCTTTAAACAAATACGTGAGACAAACAGGAAACAACGAATATATGTGTGTGTGTGTGTGTGTGTGAAATAAATTGAAATGAGAGAGAGAGAGAGAGAGAGAGAGAGAGAGATAGAGGGAAATTTAATCCTACCATCATCAATAACCCTAATCGTACAAACTTAAAAACTTTGCTATCATTTCGGTTTTCATTTTATCTGCTCTTATCAAAATATGCAGAGCATTTATACATACATATATATATAAAACATGTTTTAGTGTTGCAAAATACGTAATATGTAAGCGATTACTCTTTACAGGAAAACATCTGTATACGAAAGTGAATCATAAAATGAGATGGAGGAATTCTTAAAGCCTAAATATACACTTTGAGGTTGGCGATAATACTGTAATATAAATCACTCACTAACATTAGGGCAGATTGTGTGCTGCGCATTGATCTCAGATGCAAACTGTAAGAAGTTTTGTTCGTTTGTTGCGTGCAATGAGTTCAATCGTTGATAATTTGTTGTAGATGAGTTTCATGAATTATAATTTAGATCTACATCACTGTTACCATCTCTTTGATTTTGATATTTATAGAAAATTCACCAAAAAAATAATGGTTATGAATTTGTAAACAAGCTATAATGAATTTTCAAAGGGAGAGAGATGATAGATAGAGAGAGAGAGAGAGAGAGAGAGAGAGAGAGAGAGAGAGAGAGAGTGTACACATAAGACTTCCTGCTTCTCTAAAGAGAGTAGTTTACCATGGAATTGAACATGTATTTTCAACATATCTACGCTATGCTCAGGGGTATACGTCGTGGCTACGTCGTAACACTGCTTCCCACTAGATCAGTAAAGTTAAGCGACATTGGGTCTGGATGGTAGTTGGATGGGGGACTTCATCTGCATTCAGATGATGTTGCGGTTGGTGGGTTGGATTCCACGTAAAGCTGTAGGTCCCCTCCGCCATACAACCTTAAATGTTGCAAAGGAAGTTAAACAACCCCAAAACACACACACACACACCAGAGCTGGGCACTTGCGGTTTTTTTGCGGTACTGCGGTACTGCGGTACTACCGCACTACCAAACCGGTACCGCATAACGCAGTACCGCAAAGGATCGCTGAAAGTACAGGCTGTACTTTCAGCGATCCTTTGCGGTACTGCGTTATGCGGTACCGGTTTGGTAGTGCGGTAGTACCGCAGTACCGCAGTACCGCAAAAAAAAACCGCAAGTGCCCAGCTCTGACACACACACACACCTCGATGATAATAGCGAATTTGATTTGATGTATCTAGTCCTTTTACAGTAAAACATTTCGATAATTTAGTTGGAAAATGCTTTCTAAAGTTCTTATTTCGTTTAAAGCGGTTCCTTTTGCAGATGGTTCTGGTGGTCACCTCTTTTATTCGCCATTGATACACGTACCATTGAATTCCCTTTTCAGTCTTTGCGTTGTCATTCGGGATGGTTATTTCGATATGCTATGCGGCATTGTTTTCCCTCTGTCGATGGTCTCGAAGTGTTTGTTGTCTGTGGGTTTCACGTTCATTGGGAGATTGCTTCGTTGGACTTCAATTGTCTCTGTCTTTAGGCTTTCATTATTGCTCTTTGAAAGTGTTTCTGGCCCTCTAAAAGCCGTAATATTTCTGTTCCAAGCGCGTTCAGCGTGCTTTATCCGCACCTTTAATTCTTCCTTTTCCTTCTGCAGTTCATCTACTCTCTCTTTATGCGCTTTCCATTCTTTTTACACTACTTTTATTTTCTGCTTCAGATTGCGAATTTTCTTGACAAGCTTCCTCTTCACTTCCAAGTTCCTTTCCACGCTTTTGTGAGGGATTTTAAATGGTCATAAATTCTAAGAACTTATTTCCTTCAGCAAAATTTCTTCGGACACGTCCCGAGTGAAGGATAGAGTCCCGAGTGATAGGCATAGATGAAAGGAGTTAGGATTTGGTAATGGCACCGTGGGGGCGAAGTCGAGTCATTCGCTTCACATACTACTACTACTACTACTACTGATACTCCCCCTGGTTAGGCACGCGATTCTGGTTATTGGCTCTTCTTCTTTTAAGTATTTTAATTCAGGAATTATAATTGACTAACAGAATTACCGTAATTATAAAACAAACACCATTTTCTTTCAACCAAGTAAGACTTAGATCGTGCCTCAGATAAGAAGATTGGCATCTACACAGTAAAATACAAAATGGTACGTTTATCTTCAACGTCCGTTACGCAACACTAAAAGGGATAACTTTCATCAATTTTGATTTTCCTCTTTTATTCCTTTTTATTTTATATTTAAATTTCAAACGAATAATTCAGAACATTTCTGACTTTGACCAACGCTTATCAGATATGTCACTGCGAGTAACATGACTTTTAACAAAATCTTACAAATTTTCATTAAAATAGTTCATTCTCATAAAACTTCTTTGGCAAAAGCACTCGGATTCGTAAAACAAAAGTCGAAAGGCAAAATAGAAATTTAATTTCCTGACGAACAAAAATGATAAATTAATAAATTTCAGTTGCAATGCTAAAATTCTTCGAGTCATTTTGAATATAACCGCGTATTTAATGCATAACCAGAGGCGGATTAAGACACTTCGGGGCCTCGGGGCAATGAAGAATATGGGGGCCCTTTTCTATAGCTTTTTATTAACAATACATGTACAATTGTACATGTACAGTACATAGTATATTTACACGAATTATATGTACGGTGCTCAGATTAATTGAGAAACAAACTTAAAAGAACCTTAACATAGTGTATTTTGCCGTTTGCCAAAACCAAACAGGATTAAACAAACTTTACTTTAGGGCCTATAAAACCTAAAATAAAACAGGGAATTTGTCAGTGTATTCTGTCATATTTAATCAAAGAAGTTTACGAAATCTCGAATTATATCATCGAAACTCAGTTGATTGGGGGCCCCTCAAGCATGGGAGCATGAGGCTTCAGCCTCAATAGCCTCAGTGATAATCCGCCACTGCGCATAACATATACTAAAAATGATTTTGATTAAGGTAAACACTCAAAAGAACGTGTAAAGTTTGAATTCATTTCATTGGTAATGAATGAAGTGGTTTGATTCTCCCCAATCAAATGGGTAAAATTAATACAGTAGGCTATATAGTTTTATTTGCTTTATAAGGATTGAGTAAAATTAATTTTAAGTAATTTTCACTTCATACTAAAACAATTAGTAAAATCTTACTTTATTTCAGACCTATAAATGAATTGTTTATATCAGCTAATCAAAAGAATTCAAATCATAATAAAACGTTTTTAATGTTCTTATTTTGGACTCAATGCGGTTAATATTAAGTTAACTTATTTCAGCTAAAAACGATGGTTGAATTTTCACTCATTTAATTTATTTATTTCATTTCATTTTGACTAATAGAGAAAATGATACTGTAATTCTAAACAACGGTGTTAATATTTAAACCACAACTTATTTCACTTGAGGGAAAAATTACATGTTTGGAATGTGCATAGTTTAAAAAAATTGAATTTATCTTCGTTGTCAAAAGTCACTTATTTTTATTTGATAATAATCTACAGGGCTTCCCATAAGGTCCTTTAACCCCTTTGTCCTCAGGGGCACTATTAGTAAGGAAAAAGTTCAGGGGTAAAGGGAATTATGAGCAACCTTGTATATTACCTCTTGATTGTTTTACTCAACAATTTTCAAGTTTTGTCACACTTCCATTAAGCTTTTGAGTATCTGGGTTATTTTCATCAAATAATCAACAAAAACTTATTTAAAACTCATTTTATCTTTCTGTAATAAAATCTTAAAGAAGAAGACGATAAATATCATATTTCTCATATAAAGCCACAAACATCTCTGGATAAACCAATAATAAATATACTTTGTATACTGGATGACGAACATCTTTGGGACTTTTTTTTTCTGTACATATACAGGGTGTACATAAAGTCAGGATCTATTTTTGTGAAGCACTTGGAAATTATATGGAATTCAATCATAAAATGATAAAGTGGTAACATTTATTAAATAATTAAGAGTAGGATTCGACGTGACGCCCATCAGTATCCCTGCACAGCTCAAATCGTTCCGCAGCATTTCTAAACACATTCTGGAGCATTTGCGGGGTTATGTTATCTGCAGCAGTTCGTATACGTGTACGTAAGTTTTCAAGACTCGTAATCTTCGTCTGATAGACGTGCGATTTGATAAAGCCCCATGCAAAGAAATCTAAAGGGGTTAAATCTGGTGATCTCGCTGGCCAAGGTCTTTTGTTGCTTCCGCGTCCGATCCAGCGATTTGGAAAACGTCCATTTAGATAATCCTGAACAATTTTGGCATAGTGACAAGGTTCCATCATGTTGATTCTAAGGGGATAGGATTCTGTACATAACATGACGTAATCAGAATCTATAAATAGACCTTCAAAATTGTTTAAACTTCAGTCTCTTCTTTACAATTGCTTTGGATTGACGTGTATTATCTGCTGTTGATGATGTATCGTCGTGGTTACTTACGTCAACAATATCGTAGAAGGAAGTTTGTTCGGACTTTTCATCGAAGGAATGTCAGAAGGCGTACTAAGGAGAAGATATTTAAAGCTTCAATGAAATTTGTTTATTTGTCTAAAAATACTTTTGGTGTTAATGCCGATGCATATTATACTTTGTCTTTGGATCTTTTAAATAATGAATCTAAATCTACTATTTTAAAATTTAATTATTATCAGGTTACTGGTGTATCATTTGAAAGTATACCACAAATGAATATGTCTGGATATGTTATTAATTATGAAGATACATTAGGTCGTAAGAAAGAGGGTAGGGAAAGGGTAGAAAGGGATCCTAATGTTGGGACATCACCAGCACCTTATTTAATTGTTCCACATGCTGTTTTGTTTGAACCTAATCTTGACACAACCCATAGCGCTGAGCAAGTAATGAATCATCGAAGAACTAAATGGTTCTCACCTTTTAAAGAGTTTAGAATGTATCGTAGACTTAAGCAGGTGTGTCAATTAGGTGAACAAGTCACTGCTCAATTCCCTCATAGTTTAATTAAGATATCTACGAATGATTTAACTAAACCATTAGGTCGTATTTATGTTGGTAAATATACACCTGAAGGATCTCAAAAAATATGCATTTAATTATGTTAATAGAATTGTTTTTTATGTAAAGTTATTTGGTATTAAACAATAAAGCTTTGTATGAGTCATAATCTATTTATATCCAAATGAAATTTGATACCCTCTGCAACACATCGAGGGCTTAGTATTACCCCGCGATGTGTTCGTTTGTTTTTGGGTTAAATTACATGGCTGACGTCATAATGCGTGGATGACTCAGCGTACAAAAATAGATTAACCCGTTTAGACACATTATTTACCTCCCTTATCATCGGACCATGTAGCCACTGATTTAGACCATGTAGCCATTAATCTCTCGGCAGCCTCGCAGAGTTAGAGCCTCGCCAGAGTTAGAGAAGAAGCCGGCAAAACTGTACCATGTTACGAGTTAGATAATAATTAAATCCGCCCATCAGTATCCCTGCACAGCTCAAATCGTTCCGCAGCATTTCTAAACACATTCTGGAGCATTTGCGGGGTTATGTTATCTGCAGCAGTTCGTATACGTGTACGTAAGTTTTCAAGACTCGTAATCTTCGTCTGATAGACGTGCGATTTGATAAAGCCCCATGCAAAGAAATCTAAAGGGGTTAAATCTGGTGATCTCGCTGGCCAAAGTCTTTTGTTGCTTCCGCGTCCGATCCAGCGATTTGGAAAACGTCCATTTAGATAATCCTGAACAATTTTGGCATAGTGACAAGGAGCACCATCATGTTGATAGACGACGGGGATAGGATTGTTAGTACCGTCGTCTATCAACATGATGGTGCTCCTTGTCACTATGCCGAAATTGTTCAGGATTATCTAAATGGACGTTTTCCAAATCGCTGGATCGAACGCGGAAGCAACAGACCTTGGCCAGCGAGATCACCAGATTTAACCCCTTTAGATTTCTTTGCATGGGGCTTTATCAAATCGCACGTCTATCAGACGAAGATTACGAGTCTTGAAAACTTACGTACACGTATACGAACTGCTGCAGATAACATAACCCCGCAAATGCTCCAGAATGTGTTTAGAAATGCTGCGGAACGATTTGAGCTGTGCAGGGATACTGATGGGCGTCACGTCGAATCCTACTCTTAATTATTAATAAATGTTACCACTTTATCATTTTATGATTGAATTCCATATAATTTCCAAGTGCTTCACAAAAATAGATCCTGACTTTATGTACACCCTGTATGATCGCAAAGTAAGTATCATTCATACACAGACATATCAACTCTCACGGATTTTAAGTCTATCTCACGGCCTCATGGTCTCATTAATAATAATAATAATAATAATAATAATAATGATAATAATAATGATAATAATAATAATAAAATCGGGGGAGAATATCTCAAACTCCCTTATGTGGGATATGTTTCCAGTTATCAAAATCAGGCACATTGAGAAACTCACGGATTTTCATACTTCAAGGTTGACGTCTCTGCAAATATTGTAGATGAAGTTAAATAAACTTTTAAGACGGGTTCACCGAACGAACACATATATAGGGCATCCCCCCAAAACATGTCTCTATTTTTATTAATGCCCGTTATTTTATAATTAGCAGAAGCCCATGGTAAAAATATAATGCTTAAACAATCAACGGAGGCAATTTAATGTTTTAATAATATTTCCAGGAATGAGCACAAACACAAACAACAAACATTAGCCAATTTCAGCTTTACAGTATATATATATATATATATATATATATATATATTATAATTTTTTGTAGGTTTTGATTAATTTTAACCAATTTTTTACCTAATAATTTTTTCTTTCGAGGAGCCGTTTCCGTCTTTTAGGGTGGGACAGACAGAGAGCATTAGCCTATTATATATATATATATATATATATAGAGAGAGAGAGAGAGAGAGAGAGAGGAGATAAAAATTCAAATTTTTGTCTGAGTGAGAAAATTATAATTTTCCCGTAGGTTTCGATTAATTTTAAACAACTTTTACTTGATAATTTTTTCTCTCCAAAAGGCCGTTTCTGTGTTTTAGGATGGGACAGACGGACGGACAGAGACAGCATTAGCCTATTCCATATATATATATATATATATATATATATAGATGGATGTATATTTTATTAGTGTGTTTCTTCTTCAAAATGGTAACAAATTGGGGTTTTTATTCCGCATATACTAGGGGCACTCAATATATACTGAGCGGCAGAAAAATCGGCCCACTTGAAATATCGTGAAAAGCAAAAAGTGGGCAAGCTTCTGTTTATAAAAGTTTTAAAATTTGAAAATTTAGTCTATGAGGACATTAAAAAATCTTCAAACACCTGCTTAATACAATTATCAAAAAATACTGTACAAAAAATTGTAACTCAAGAACCAAAGATTTCGCCAAAAACAAAAAATTGAAGAAAAAAACAATAAAACAAAAAAAAAACTTGTGATCCAGGGTTAATAAGAGGTGTTGCCTCCCGTAGCTTGAATGACTGCAGCCATTCGTCGATTCATCCCATGAATGGGATCGGCGATAACATCCTGTGGGATTCCCTCCCTCTTCAGTTAAAGCTTATTGAGCTCCTGTAGAGTGTTAGGGGCTACTAGACGAGCCCTAAGACGCCGTCCCATCGTGTCCCAGAGATGTTCTGTAGGGTTCAGGTCCGGACTTCGGGAAGGCCACTCGATTCGACGAATTCCAGCTTCGTCAAGGAAATCGCTAACAGCTCTTGCCGCATGGGGTCTAGCGTTATTATGTTGTAGAAGGAAGTCTTCGCAAACGAAAGGAGCAAAAGGGACCCCATGCTCCAGCAAGATCTCTTCCAAGTATCTTGCGGACGTCAATGCCCCACCATCAACGCGAGTTTGAAGTGATACCACCCGAGACCATGACTGGGCCTCCTCCAAAAGCAACAAACTCCGTAAAAGTGCAAGGGGCAAATCTTTCTCCTGTTCTTCTCCACACTCTTTCCCATCCTTCGAATGTTCGAAGATTAAATCTTGATTCGTCCGTAAACAATACTCGTCCCCATTGGACCATAGTCCAATTGACATGCTCACGAGCGAAAGCAAGACGAGCATTGCGGTGGTGTGGGAGCAATTCCGGGCTCATTGCTGGACGTCTAGCATGTAAGCCACTTTCCATAAGTCTCCTTTTAACGGTTCGCTCCGATGCACTGACGTCTCGAGACCTTTCCAGCTTTCCAGACGTTTGTGGCAGTCAAGCGACGATCTCGCAAAACACTCAAGACGATGAAACGATCGTCACGGGCAGATGTGTAGCGCGATCTTCCAGATCCTGGTCTTCTGGTGTACTCTCCTGTCTCCACATAACGTTGGTAGACACGTCGAACCGTTGTTCTTGGAATTCCTAGCGTATCGGCGACGTAACGCTGGCTCCAACCATTTTCAACTAGGACGACGACTCTTGCGACGTTCATGACACTCAAATCCATTGTAAATGTTCAATTCTGAAACCCAAAAGAATTAGAAGTCTATCTGTTACTAAACGCAAATGCCTACTCCCACTAGTCGAAGAAAAAAGTGGCTCTAGCAGTCTAAGGGCAAGGGAATGTCAGACTGTCGAATTCTTAAAAGAAGTCTAAAATTCGTTACAGCTAGTGTGTTCGCAGCTGACGTTGTTTTGTCTCGTTATTTGGTTGCCTCATAGACTATATTTTCGAATTTTAAAACTTTTATAAACACAAGCTTGCCCACTTTTTGCTTTTCGCGATATTCCAAGTGGGCCGATTTTTCTGCCGCTCAGTGTATTTTGCCCCACCCTTTTTTCTTAGCTAAATAATAGGCCATGGGGCTGAAATGTCTTTTGGGCCGTAAGTTTGAACTTTCTGTGCTTCACATAACCGGATTTTTCTAGTTTGAACCTCCCCTCCTTGTATAAAACCGCTTTTAAACGCCCTTGTATAAAACCGATGGTTAACGCAGTTTCGAAAATGGCGTCTGACAGTGATGTGCGTCATAAACAGAGAGCTGTTATCGAGTTCTTAACCGCAGAGAAGGAAACAGGTGGAAATATTCACGAACGTCTACAAAACGTTTACGGAGATGCTGTTGTTGATGAAAGCACAGTTGGACGCTGGTCTAAACGTGTGAGATCATCGGAGAGAGTGGGAGAGCCAGCCGAGTGCCGCAGTGCTTCCGAGTCGTTGGTTCGATACGAGACAGAAGGGGATGACGTCCTTTCACGAATTGTGACTGGGGATGATACTTGGGTACGCCACTTTGAACCTGAAATAAAATGCCAATCCATGGAGTGGCATCACGCAGACTCCCCACGCAAGAAAAAGTTCAAAATGGCTCCCTCTGCAGGAAGGGTTATGGCCACCATCTTATGTGACATGAAAGGAGTGATTCTGGTGGATATTATGAAGAAAGGACAAACAGTCAACTCAGCGGCATATATTGCTACCCTACAGAGACTCCAGAGACGTATAAAGCGAGTTCGACCGGAGAGAAAACTGGAAGACGTCCTTCTTTTGCACGATAAAACAAGACCACACAACAGTTTGCAAACAAGAGAGGTCATCACGAAAATGCGCTTGACTGTGTTACCCCAGCCTCCATACAGCCCGGATCTTGCACCGTCAGACTTCCATTTGTTTGGGACAATGAAGGATGCTATTCGTGGAAGAAAGTTTCAGAGTGACGATGAGGTTGTTGAGGAGGTTAAGAGATGGCTCCAGCGGAACCCAGCGGACTTTTACCAGCAAGGAATAAAAGCCCTTGTTTGGAGGTGGAGGAAAGTCGTAGAAAAGGATGGAGACTATGTGGAAAAATAAAAACTTGTAAAAAAGGTATGTAACTACTTGTATACACAATTTCTGGAACTTACAAGGAAACTTGGAAAGAAAAAAAAAAAGGTGGGGCAAAATATATTGAGTGGCCCTCGTATTTATACATTTCTAATCTTTCATTACTTAATAACTAATAAATATTGTATATTAGAACCGTTCTTTCACCATTTCATACTTAAAGCAATAACTTTTCCTTACTTCTACGAAATTAGGAAAAGACGATACCTCTACCAACAGACCTAGTTGGGCCTAGTTAGGCCAAATGCAGGATATTTTTTTATGGAATTGTCTATATGGTAATTTCAGTAAAACAAAAAGAAAAACAATATTTTAGCCTATACCGAACCAGCGGCCATGGCTCAGTGGGTAAAATTTAGTCGGGGGTTCAACTCCCAATTGTGCTGGTAATAATATTAATAATAATAATAATAATAATAAAGGAGTTAGTTCAATGGGCCACATTATTAGTCTTGTCACATTCGTCTCCTCACTGAGTATTATTTTTATTATTATTGTCGTGATTTATAAAAAAAAAACATTCTTTATTTCTACTCTTCGCTTTCTTTTCAGCATTTTCCTCCGCTTTTCTATTATCACTCGTTTTCTCTGTGTCTTTATACGGGCAGACGGGTAGCTCGTTTGAGCCGGTGAGCGCCATTTAACTTTCGAACAAAGCAAAGAGGCCGGGGATAATTACACACTATTATTTACTATTTACCGACTTTTCATTTATGCCGAAACAATTTAGACAAACTGGGTAAAGCGAGGGTGGAATTATCGTTAACATTTAACCGCGGAGAGAGACATAATTAATTATTTTAAATAAACAATAACGTATTAAATATGAAAAACACCTAATCGGGGCAAACCCGCTCGAAGACTGAATTACAAAAATTAGGCATTTTACTCAGCCTCAAGCTTGGGCACATCTCAGATGTTGCCAATTTGTATTTTTATATTTTTAATTTCAAACAAAACATTATCAATTTCTTATTTACATACAAACCATAATTAAATTTCTTATTTAACATTATTTTTTTCTTTAAATTTCTTACTAAACATTATTTTCTTTTTTATTAAACAAAACATTATCAAATTCTTATAAACAAACCATTAATTTATTATTAAACATTATCTTCTTTAAAAAAAAAAAATACACGACACTATGATTATTAGTCTTCTTCTTCTTCTTCTTCTTATTATTATTATTATTATTATTATTATTATGGCTTTACCGTAAAAAAGTAGTTATAATATATATAATATATATATATATATATAATGTTATAATGTTTCAGACTAACAAAGACCCTAGGCTGGTCTATCTAACTGCGTTCGTAATTGTGTATTGTGCATGTCCTCCGTGGTGGCGGAGAGGACGCACAATTTTACGTGGGTTCCGAACCACAAAGCCTTAATTTTACTACCTTAAACCATACCCAATCTATCAACATATGCGTCTAATCGATTTTTAAACATGTTTATAGACGTGCTACTAATTACTTCTACCGGCAAACTATTCCAGCTATTTACTATTCTATGCGCAAAAAAGTCTTTGGCAACTGCTGTCTCGAACCTTCTACTTGTCACACCCGTTATTTCTAGTTCTATTATATTGAGATATTTCGAAAAAGCGCTCTCTATTTACGTTATCGAACCCATTCATAATTTTGAAAACCTGGATTAGATCACCCCTTAGCCTCCTAGTCTCTAGTGTAGTCAAATTTAATTCCTTAAGCCTATCCTTGTACGACTTCGACCTAAGCGACGGAATCATCTTAGTTGCTCGTCTTTGAACTCTTTCGATTTTGTCTATATGTTTTCGCATATGCGGATTCCAAAATTGGATCGCGTACTCCAAATGGGGTCTAACTAATGATTTATAAAGAGGAACTATAATATCGCGCGATTTATACTCAAAATTCCGAGCTATAAAACCTAGCACTTTGTTTGCTTTATTGACCGCTGCTGTACTTTGTTTCGCTACTTTTAAATCACCAGTAACTATAAATCCTAAATCTTTTTCCTGCTCTACGCTTGCTAACTCCTTCCCTGACATACTATACGCAAAATTACCGTTACGCGAACCTATATGTAAAATTTTGTACTTATCGACGTTAACTCTCATTTGCCATGTGACTAGAGTCTAGTGCTTGCATAATACCGAAAATTTTCAATACCGGTATTTGGAGGCAATTATGCTAATCCCGGTATTGATACCGGTATTATGAAAAAAAAAAAATATTTTGATTTATTATGGTGCCACCCTACCAACCCTCCCACAAGTCTGAGGGACTTGCAGTACTCACCATATTTACTATAAATTAATGACCCAACTCCAAATAGATGGCATTCTATTCGAAAAAGTTTATACAGTAAATTACTAAATTGTAATAAAAATATTATTTGAATTTTTTTTTAGCATATTATTATACAACTACTGGGGTAGATAGAAATTATTAGTATCTAAATATTTATTTCTTCGTTTGATTTTGAAAGTATGCTTTGAGGAAACAAAGAGCATCTAGGGATTGTTCAGATAGACTTGATCTCAGTTTCGTCAGAAATAGGCCTGCAGCTGAAAAGGCTATTTCTGATTCTGCACTTGTAGGTTTAATTGAAAGCAGTGCCTTGTACAGCTTCTCTAAATTCTCACTTCTCTGTAAAGTAACTTCCAAGCTTTTAAATTCATTAGGAACATCAAAATCAATGGAATTTTTTTTAGATGGCACTTTTCCTAGTTTGTCCATTTCTTGCATGTATTCACTCAGTAATGAATCTGCTTCCACTTCAGTCTTATCGGAGGACTAAATTGCCTAAATTTTACAATAGCAATTTTTGTCAATACCGAAAACCTATAATATCGGTATCGGTATTATTTGTACTTCTTCAATACCGGTATTAATACCGGTATTTCAATACCGGTTTTAACCCCTAGACTAGACCAATCAACGATTTTATGCAGATCTTCCTGGATTTTACCTCTATCTTCGTCATTAATCGACCTACCACCCAACTTCGTGTCATCCGCAAACTTTGAAACTTTACTGACTAGGCCGGCATCTACTGTAAATCGTTAATATATATATATATATATAAGAAAAAGCAAGGGGCCCAGTACAGAATCCTGAGGAACGCCGCTCGCTACATTAGCCCAACACGACTCCGCTCCATCATCGACCACCCTTTTGTTTCGCCTAAAACCGTGCAGCGTATTTCTAACCAAGTTATGCAATTCTAAGTGTTCGACTATACGATCCCTAATTATTGATTCCAGTAGCTTACCTACAACAGACGTTAAACTGATTGGCCTATAATTTCCTGCCGCACCTTTATCGCCTTTCTTAAAGATAGGTGTTACATTTGCTAACTTGAAATTATCTGGTACGCACCCCTCAAAAATAGACGCATTAAAAATCTTTGTAAGCGGCACAAGAATGCCTTCTTTTAATTCTTTTAGTTATATGGGATATATTGAATCCGGCACCGGTGATTTACGCATTTTTATTGTATCAATATAGCGCATTACCTTCCTTTCACTAACCACAATATTATCCAAAATATTACCATTATCAAAAGGTATTGTCTATGACCGTAGGGATATTCGTTACATCTTCTATAGTAAAAACTGACGTAAAAAATTCGTTTAGCAAGGTAGCCACAAAGAAAACGGAAAAGCGATTCCAGGGCATTTCGTGTATTCAACAGTACACCTCGTCAGGAAATGAAGTGAAAGGCAAGAAGCCATTCCCTGACGAGGTGTACTGCTCAATACACGAAAGAGCTTCAAATCGCTTTTCCCTTTTCCTTGTGAGTTTGCATCACATTTATTTCACGTGTTGGTTGTCTTTAACCGTAAAATTCATCCCACATACATATCTCTACATATATATATATATATATATTTATAATATATATATATATATAGAGAGAGAGAGAGAGAGAGAGAGAGAGAGAGAGTTTATGTAAACCTTCATTAAAACTTGGTTATAGAATTCCCTGTGAAATTATTATATTTATTGAAGGAAATTTCATTAAACTTCTGAAATTACTTTTAAGTAAATCCAAAACTATCATAGTTATTTTCATCGGTTTCAAGATAACCTTAATTGTTAATGTATTGTAACTACTGTTGTTGTGATTCTCTTTGTAATAATGGTTAGTTGGTTGGTTGGAAAAGGTGAAGATATTGCCGCGTTAAAGAAATTATGAACATCAGACGCGTCATTGTTCTCCTACCCATTTCTCAGAGATATACAGTGTTAAGTTTATTTTATCCAATAGTGAGGTGTCACGTTAAGATGCTCCACTACACCCATTCTGAAATCAATGGAACATTTTTTTTAACATGAGGGTGCATATGATTCGCAATTGATGCACAAATGTTCCACGCTCGGATCATTTTTGTGAGAAACATTTGTTCTGGATAATTGCTCACTCGAAAGTGATCCACAAATTTTCTTAAGTTTCCACACGCAATTTTTTGGTATAACCTCTATTACCCTTGACTCCTAATGGTAAAAGTTTGAATTGCCTTTCGTAAAACAAAATAATGAAGATGCTTATAAAATGTATCAAAAGAATTTTTAACTGTGCATTACATGGTATGTATTTTTTAATGCTTTGGGGACATTCAAAAACCACGTGGACCTTAAAGGGGGGGGAGTGGGTTCATTATTTGACCACCAAGGGCTACATGGGGGAGAGGGGGTCTTGACGTTTAACCACGTGGCCAATACTAAACATTAAAATATCCTGTTTATAATATTATCATATATATATATATATATATATATATATATATATATATAATATATGCGCCTCGGTGGTGTAGTGGATAGTGTCGCTGACTAAGAATCCATCGGCCCCGGGTTCGAGACCCCGACGGCAGCCGGCGCAGCAAAACCCAGCTGTTCATCCTTCCACACAATAAAGAAAGTGGTTGGTAGATAAATGGGTACCCTAAGTGGCCTACTGGTTAAGACGCTGGGCTGCTGATGGGGCGTGGTTCGGATCTTTTCCGTTTCATTTACTGTTTCCGATTTTGTTGAAAATAAGAACTTTAGTGTAGATTTTTACGCTGATTTCAAACATGTAAATCTTTTTTAGGAGAAATAAGCGGTTCAAAAGTTATGTTTGTTATTGTAATTTTGTATTAGGTCAAAAACTATAACAATACAACTGAAAACTAATACAAGAGTTATTGTATTCTTTAGTAATATTGGCTTATGTCACTAAGTATTTGTGTGAATAGATTTCGACCGTTATTTTTCTGTCCGGTCAAGTTAATTGAATGCCCGGTTAGGTCAACTAAATACCCGGTTAGGTTAGCTGAAAATATCAGAACTTAACCTAACCAATCGTCAAGGGCAAACAGTTGACCTAACCGGGTATTCAATTAACCTAACCTGGCATTATATCCCATACAAAATTACAATAACAAACATAACTTTTGAACCGCTCATTTCTCCAAAATAAGACTTGCATATTTTAAATTAGCGTAAAACTCTACATTAAATATCTTATTTTCAAGAAAATCGGAAACAGTACATGAAACGGAAAGAACCCGTGATTCGGATTCCACGTTAAACTGTAGGTCTAAGGTGGAGTGAAAAGCTTGACCTTCGTCAGAATGAACAATTCGGGCGGAAGTTAACCAAAGGTTAAGGTTTTATATATATATATTTCGTAAACTCCAGAAAATTCCAGAAGACTCGAATCTTTATAAATACAAATTCGCTGTACCTTTTTTTCGGAAAATTCTAGAAGATTCGAATCTTTAACGTTGATGAAACACAAATTCGCCATACTTTTAATTTGAGTGACATCAGAAGACCACGTGGTTTTGGAGGGGGGGGGGTTTAAGTCATTGGCCACAAATGACCACAAGCGGGGGTGGGACGGGTTTGAAAACCACCCGAAAAAGGACCACGTGGTTTTTGAATGACCCCTTTTCTGGAATATTTTCTTACTGTGAATCAAAGTATCTTAGACCGTTTCTTGAAATCCGCTCCGTCTACGCATGCGCACGAGCAATTTACAAGGATAGGTGTACGGAAAACTGAAAGATGATTACGGACTATATTATAATTACTTATTTAATAGTGGCATAAATGATTTTTCCTTTCCGTAAAAGAAAAATCTGTTTTGATTCTTGTTTTCAGTTAAAATATATATCAGAACGCCTAGGAATCTGCTGTGCCTGTGCATACGGGCTGGTCTTGTTTATGTCATTTCAAAATTTTCAATTAATTTGGAGAAGTGGGCAGACAGTTCCTTTATATAAATTAATTTACAGCAGGCTCATTACGGCCTACATTATAACTATTTGCCTAATTTTAAAAAGCATGTTTTAAATAAAACAGCCATGCGTGGCTGACTACGAGGGCAGGAGGAGATCGGGAACCAATTCCCTCCTGACAAATCCCGCAAATGAGGCGGGATGCTGCAGAGGAATCGACCACAGGTCGATCCTGAACTGTCGTTCGAAACCATCATAAGATATCATCATAAAATAAGGTATGGAGTTGAATAAATTAAGTATAAAATGATAACTACATAATTAGGCTTCGTTATGTACGTACGAATCTTATTTGGAATATTCGTACTTTAGTACGTTTGAAAATATATGATTTAATAAAGCAAGTTTCTGTTATGAAATATACAGTATATATATATTTTTTCCAGAAAATATATTTCTCGTTCTGTTAATAAAATTTCGAAATTTAATTTTTATTTTCGTTTACTTCGTATCATTGTACGCTCAATCTCTAAACATAAATAAATCAGAAGTCAAAACATGTTTGGCTTCAAACTTGCTTGAAAGCTGCGAACAAACAACGTGTTTTGAAACGACTTTTAATTTAAAACATTGTTTTTACAGGCGTTTTCGTTCGGAAATGTTTTCATTCATAGTTTATAATTATATATATATATATATATATATATAGTAAACCCTCGTCCAACGCGTGTTTGTCCAGCGCGAATTTGCTTATACACGGAAAAATAAATGCGAACAATTATTTGCCGAAAGCGGAAAATTTGATTATATTCGGTCCGCCAAACACGCTCTAATGCAGTAGTACTGTACAACTGCCAATGAGCGCTCTAGCGTTTTCTCCTACACTCTCCAACACTCCTGCATCTCCCTCCCTCTCGCGTCACCCCTCGCATCACCCTTTGTCTCAGTCCCGCTATCGCGTTAAGTTCAGTGAAGTTGTGTTGGATTGTTTTTGTCGTATTTTGCCATTGTTTTGCTATTACCCTTAGACAGCAGTATGGCACCAAAACGTAAAGCATCCGCAAGTGATAGTGAAGAGAAGAAAAGTCGTAAGGTTATGACATTAGCCGAAAAAATAAAGATTCTAGATAAGTTGCGTGGTGGTATGAGCATAACATCACTTGGCCGCAAGTATCACGTGAATGAGTCGACCATACTCACCATCCTGAAAGAGTGAAGAAAAGATGCGTGCTATTTTCATTTAATATATTTTTATTTAGCATATGTAAATATCATTATGTTTATGATTTTATTGTGTTCTTATTTCATATACAATATAGGTAGGGAAATTCATTTGTGTGTAAATAAAAAATCTACATATCTAAGTATTAATGGGAGCCTTTACGCGGCCGCGTATTAAGTTTGTCCAACGCGGATTTACCTAACGCGCCGTTCTCGAGGAACCTAACCCCGGCATTGGACGAGGGTTTACTGATATATATATATATATATATATATATATATATATAGATATATATATAGTCTATCTATATGTATACCGTGTGTGTGTGTATATATATGTGTGTGTGTGTGTGTGTGTGCGTGTGTGTGCGTGTATATACAACTGTACGGGGTGGCCCAAAAGTCAGGCACCCTGTGACTATGCATTTTGAATATATATATATATATATATATATATATATATATATATATATTATATATATATATATATATATAAACCTTTGGTTAGCTTCCGCCCGAATTGTTCATTCTGACGAAGGTCAAGCTTTTCACTCCACCTTAGACCTACAGTTTAACTTGGAATCTGAACCACGCCCCATCAGCAGCCCATTTATCTACCAACCACTTTCTTTATTGTGTAGAAGGATGAACAGCTGGATTTTGCTGCGCGCCGGCTGCCGTCGGGTCTCGAACCCGGGGCCGATGGATTCGTAGTCAGCGACGCTAACCACTACACCACCGAGGCGCATATATATATATATATATATATATATATATATATATATATTATACAGGAAGGAGGGGCCATAGGCGAATGCTCGCAAAAACGCCCCTCTGCCCACTCATAGAAGAAGAGAGCAAAAATCAAGGTTCAGGATTTTCGAGATGCCTGGGGAAGATGGACTTGAGAAGATTGTCCCAGAGTTCACCGGTTGAAAAGATGAAAGATTGAAAATACCGATTAATCCTTGCGTTAGAAAGTTGGACAGAAAAGGAATGAGAATATGTCGAAAGTCTGGTGCTGCGTCCTCTCCTGAAAGGAAGAACCATGCAATTAGAGAGTTCAGAAGAGCAGTGTCCGTTATAACAGCGATATTAAAGAGAGAGTGAAGCAACATTGCGGCAGAGAGAGATTGAAGACAATCAGTAAAAAACTGAAAATTGATATACAGTATATGCATTAAAACTGTATAGTCCCAGGGTGCCTGACTTTTGGGCCACCCTGTGGTCAAAGGCATTCATATCGGATAGATGAAACCAGAGTGTAGAGTTGTCACGCAAATAAACCCAAAGCCAGAAACCACACGGGGTTAAATCAGGTGATCTGGCTGACCACTCGATGGGACCTCGTCCCTCAAGCCATCTTCCTTCAAGGTTCATATCCAGAATCTCATGGGCAGCTGGAGAGTATTGTGGCGGCGCTCCATTATATTGATAAAGCCAATTCCTGCCAACCCTATATATTATATACAGAAAAGTATACCAAAGTTAAAACGAAACTGAAGCAAAATTTAAAAACTAAAACCTAAAACAAAAATATACACATAAAAATCTTTAAAAGGATAAGAGCTAAACATTAAAAGCCACTATTCAGGCAATAGGCACTTCGGAGTTCGCTCTTTTTTCTTTCAGGTGGCAGAAACCAAGTAAGAAAGAGGCTTTAAGAGGGGGAAAGTAAGAGATAGCAGAAGAAATTGTTAAAATATTATACCTCAGGCAGGCAGAACTTGCTCGAAAGGGATTTTAAAAATCTATCCTGTTTGGAGAGGTGGTTGATGAAGGAATCAATGTGAAATCGACCTTTGTTTCAATTGAAATTATTGATATTTTCAGTTGAAATCTATTCATTTAATTTTTTTTTTATTTGTGATAGAAATTCTGAGGCATAGTTGGTAGACTTTAGCGGAGATATTATAGTTGTGTAGAATTCGATGTTGAGTATCCATGGTTATATAAATCATATCTTTAAAATCGTTCGTTTCGCCACTGAAGCGTTTGTCACAGTCTTTGCATGCGATTTTCTAAATACCTCTATTATTATAGTATGTGGACTGAAATAGTTAATTTGTAATAAATTTTTTGTACCGCATGAATTTGTTATTACCCTTGTTATATTTTCTGGTCTTTAGGTACTCTACATTCAGTAGGCAATACGATGGTGTTCTTTGGATTTTGGTCGGTGTTTTTATTTTCATAGAATCTCTTCCTGGACGCACTGTTTACTTTGTTTATAAAATCTGACTGGACAGCTGAGTTTGAGTGAGTATTTTTTCTATGAACTGTAAACTCAGTGGTATTTAGTGGTCATTTCGAGATGAGAACATCTACAGTATATGAAGAATATCTTATTATCTCTTTCAAGTTCTATTGTAAACTTTGTTGAGGGTAAGATATTATTTAATTGATTAAGAATATTTTTAGAGTTTTGTCTTCAACATACCATTCACATACCATTCAACATACCATTCACAAAACTCTTCACGTCTGTCCGGATCGTCTTCATTGAGCTGTTGCATTAGGCGCGGCTATATGCAAATATATAGTAACGAACTATGAAACCATACACACACAAACTAAAATTCAATAATCTCGGTAAAGGAACTTTTGGGCCACCTGGTATGTATATATATATATTATCCCGCACGACCAATCCCGTTCCAGTGTTTCTAGTTGTACCCTCCATTTGTTGGCAAACTACTGGTCTCCCCATTAAGTACAATTCATCTAAGTGCTATTTTAACCATTTTCAGTGCCACAGTACCATCTTCAACCCCAGTACCTCCCGAAAAATGTAGTTCTAATGCTGCCAATTATACCTACATATTCCTGTTTTTTTAAACAAAATTCAAATTTATTTTGTTCAAAAAGTGTGGGTGATGGAAACATTTCGCATCCATATTCGTGTTCTGCGCGCAAAAATCTATCAGAATCACTCTATTTGACTTGAAGAACAGAAAAAAAGTTCTAATTATTTGTCCAGTGAATGACATAAGCACGAAAATTAGTATAAATCAGACTGTTCATCAGATTGTGTTTACAAGGAACTTCTTGTGGTGGTCAGTATGTTGACCTTCTAATGTATCTTATTTGACAATTATGCTGCGATCTGCTCATACCTTGAATGGGTGGTGGTGGTGGTGGTATGGGTGGAGTGTAAAGTTGTGAAGCTTTTCCCACATACCTTAATCTGTTGACATGTGTATCTCGTACAGTGAGTACATATATATATATATATATATATATATATATATATATATATATATATATATATATATATATATACAGTTTTTTTCAACTCGAAGTAGGTCAAAAGGTAGCTCGTGTCGTGCACAGAAAATATATATATTTCAGCTTTAAATCATTTGGTTAAAATATTTTGCATTTTTTTGCAATACTTAACGGTGAGTGAGTATCAAAAACGCTTCATTTACGAGGTCATGCATTCTGCAGGTACGTCTGTCTGTCTGTCAAAGTCCAAACTGAATGGGGTCAGTTAAGAAGACGGGAAAATTTTGGGTTTCGCGCTTATCACGTTCGTATTAAACGGAATGAGTGAAATTCGTTGTCGTTCGTATTGAGCTTTAATTTAAAGTTTATTTAATTAAGTGTTAATTTAAGTTCGCTTCTTTACATAAGATTCTTATTCATATTTTATCAAACTACCATCAGTTATGTAGAAACTACTTCATCTCTCTCTAAATAAATGAGGATGTAAATGTCACCTGGAGCTCATACAGGGATCAATTTAGAATATTACAGAACACTTTTATACCCACTAAAATAGTTTCATTGTCAACAAAGTCGCCGAAATGGTTTAACAACGAAATTAGCAGTGCTATTACGGGAAGAAATAGAGCCTACAAACTACTTAAGTCGCATTTCAACCAGACTAATTCAGAAAACTATATAAATCTACGTAGAAGGGTTAAGTCCTTAATTAGATCAGCCAAACGTGAAGAAGAAGCTAGAGTTGCCTCACTCTGTAAAGTTAACTCTAAAGAATTTTTTGCCCATGTTAATAGCAGAAAGCCAATTAAAAATTCTGTAGGCCCCCTTAAAGACAGAAATGGCGTACTGAAATTCGGTGATAAAGATATAGCTAATATGTTAAACGAGTTCTTCATTACAGTCTTCACGGAGGAAGACACAATAGAAGTGCCAAGTCCTCGGATTACATATGACGGTGACCAGCCCGTAGAGACCATAAGTTTTACGAGAAATGAGGTACAGCAATTAATTGATAAGATGAACAAATACAAATCACCTGGCCCTGACTTATTTCTTCCAAGGGTATTAAAAGAGGTTAGCCACAATGTTGTTGACGACTTAGCAACCATATTCAAACAATCAATCGAGTTAGGGAAAGTTCCAACCTACTGGAAGTTAGCAAATGTAACACCAATCTTTAAAAAGGGTGATAAGGAAAATCCTTGTAATTACCGCCCTATCAGTTTAACACCAGTTGTCGGCAGACTGTTGGAATCCATCATTACAAAACGTATTGTGTATCACCTTGAATCTAACAATCTAATTTTTTATTCTCAACATGGATTTAGGCGACATAGATCCTGTCTGACAAACCTGTTAGAGTTTTTCCATAATATGCATAAACTGTGCGATGCAAGTAGGGCAATAGATATAATGTATCTCGACTTTCAAAAAGCCTTTGACAAAGTCCATCACGCGAGATTGATGGCTAAAGTCAAAGGACTAGGAATCACCGGGCTCGTTTCCAACTGGATTGAGGATTGGTTAAAAGATAGAAAGCAGAGAGTTGTAATAAATGGAGTGGTTTCGGAGTGGGCGCCCGTCACCAGTGGTGTCCCACAGGGTTCTGTTCTGGGCCCTTTACTTTTTATCATCTATATTAACGATAAAGACGTCGGGCTTCTAAGTACAATCTCCAAATTTGCAGACGATTCGAAATTAGGAAGTAGTGTAGGTACTGACGAGGGCGTAAGAACGCTTCAGAACGATCTTGACAGGTTGGGCGAATGGTCTGCTACTTGGCAGATGCCATTCAACTTGGACAAATGTAAGGTAATGCACATAGGTTATAAAAACCCGAAGACCGATTACTCTCTCTTGGGAAGGAACTTGACTGAGACCGATCTAGAGAAAGACTTAGGAGTCTATATCAGCAACGATCTGAAACCGTCGAAGCACTGTGCAGAAGTCGAAAAGAGGGCCTTAAAAATATTAGGTTATATTAAAATACAGTTCCAGTTTCGGAACAAGGAGACTGTAATGTCTCTTTATAATTCACTAGTCAGACCTCAACTGGAATACTGTGCGCAGTTTTAGTCTCCATCCCTTAGGAAGGACATAGAAAGGTTAGAAAAAGTACAAGCAAGGGCTACAAAATTGATCCCTTCAATGAGAATGCAAAGCTGCGAACGGAGATTGGAGCGCCTAAATCTGTTTAGCTTAGAGACGAGGAGGTTGCGAGGTCAGCTTATTCAAGTCTTCAAGATGCTCAATGGAATAGACAGGGTAGATTACAGAAACTTATTCTCACTTAATGCCAATCCGACAAGAATAATGGGTTTAAACTGGAACTAAAGACATTTAGGACCTCTGTCTGCGAGAATTTATTTTCCTATAAAATAGTTAATATCTGGAACCAACTTCCCTCAGAGGTTGTTTCCAGTCAAGTGTAAATGTGTTTAAAAATAGGCTAGACAAAGTACTGAATACTCTCATAGTTTAAGACTAAAACATAACATAACTCTGCAGGAGTTCGCTTGCACGGTGTCTCTGTGAGCATGCTAAATATAGAGCTATTTATATATTCTCCACTTTCCTGTAAAATTTCCTTGACTACTTTTCCAGGGTCAAGGTATTTTCTTCAACCTTTTTCCGTACCTGCCTCTGGCAGGGAGGGAGCCTTCTACTTTTCTATCCAGTTTTCTACTACTGCTAGGTTAGTTGAAGGAAAAAAAACTTTTTTAATAACAGGAACCTCCCAGAGTGGACCGGAAGGTCTTTGAGGCTTCCTCTTGTCCTTGTAACTCCTTGTAACTCTCTCTGTCTCTCTCTCTCTCTCTCTCTCTCTCTCTCTCTCTCTCTCTCTGGGTGTCTCCTCCCCCCCAAAAAATGTCCGTTTTTATTTACCCGTTATTTTATAATGGATGTATATTTTATTTTGGGGGTTTCTTCTTCAGAAAGGTAACAGATTGGGGTTTGCAGCTGGGACAAAAAAATCAAGAGCGTTGAGCGTTGATCGGTTTCATGTGACAAATTTTGTGATGCAGATGCAGAGGAACTTTTGCCAAAATTATGGATGCAGAGAATTGTTAGAAAATTTCAAACGAAAGGAAATGTAAGCGATCAACATTAAGATAATAATGGTTGGCGATGATCCACAAGAACTGCGCAACATGTAAATATAGTTCATGAATTTATTGCGCGCAGTCCGCAGAAATCAATTCGACATTTCTCCCATAAATGAAATAACTGCATTACCCCAAATTCACAGTGGTTTCAGTAGGATGCAGCACCTCTACACACTGCTTGTGAAACGCGAAACCTTCTGAAGAGGAATTTTTCCGAGCGACTAATCTCCCTTCATGAGACAATGGAATGGCCCCCATATTCACCTCATTTCACACCCTGACTTTTTTTTTGTGAGTTTACATAAAAGATAGAATCTATTCTACCAAGCCTACGACCCTTGAAGACGTAAAGACCAAAGGTTTCAGGTAATCAACAACATCCCACCTGAGCTATTTCCAAAAATTGGCAAACATTTGTGTAAGGTTGAACACTGTGTTTGAAAAAATAGCGATTAAACTGAACATGTTTAATTAAGGTTAATAAATTCCTATGTTTTAGGTACCTATTGCGTTTGTCTTTTTGTCTAAATCCCTTTATTTTAGCTTAAAACATTTATTTAGAAATAGCAACATTTTTTTGGGGGACACCTATATACAGTGTGTATATATATATATATATATATATATATATATATATATATATATATATGATAAATAAAACCACGAAGGAAAGGAAACACAGAATGGTGCTCAAGCGCTTTCGTCTAATGACATCCTCAGGAACACTGAAGTAAATAGAGTTTAAGACTATATATAGGTCACACACAAAAAAAAAATATATATATATATATATATATATATATATATATATATACTGTATATATATATATATATATATATATAATAACTATAAAAATAAAAATTGTGGGAGGAGCATACAAATTTGTAAGGAAAACTACAAATTTTAGCACTTTGCCCTTCTTGTCTAAATCTGTTCTGAACGAATTCAACACAAGATCTAATTGATTGTTTACAACCAATTTTATAGATAATGCATGAATGATATAGGTCACAAAAAATTTAAAAAAATAAATAAATAAATTGAAAAATAAAAATTGTAAGAGGAGCATACAAATTTATAAGGGAAAACTACCTAAGTTTTAGCACTCTGCCCTTCTTGTCTAAATCCGTTCTGAACGAATTCAAAACAACAGGATCAAGTTGAAAAAGACCTTGGCTCATGTTAAAGTTATTTGTAAGTTGGATAATAGCAGACTCAAGAATATTTCTATTAACAATGTTGCTAGAGTGAAACAAAACTGAAGCATTATTCCAATCAATACAGTGGGATAACTCTGACAAATGGACAAAAAGGGCACTGGACGACTGTCCCGTTCTAACGGAATATTGATACTGTTTTACACGCGTGTGCAAATCCTTTTCCGTCTGACCAATGTAAAAGGAATCACATTGCTTACAACCAATTTTAGAGATAATACCTGAATTATTGGTAGGGCTATTTTTTACTATGATCTTTTTCACAATATTGTTATATGAAAATGCTAAATTAATATCCAAAAGTTAAGTACATTAGCAATGCCTAAAAAGCCCGGGAAAAACGGAAGTACTAAATATTCTTTGACAAAGTGCGAGTGTTATTATTCACACGATAGAAGGTTCGTTTTGCCTGTAAGACAAGATTCCATAAACGCAGGTGGGTAGCACAGATCACTTCCAATATCGTTGATTTTTTCCAATTCGGCATCGATGTATTCCGGACTGGCGATCCTAAGAGCGGGGAGAAACATTGAAGAAAATATGGCCTTAATGGGGATCATGTCCAGAGTAAAAAGTGTACGTAGGATAAATTTTTGTTTTTTCTGATAGATACTAACCTTAAAACTTGGGCTTTCCCTGTGCACACATCCACATCCAAAAACGGGATTCTTGTTCCACTTCTAAAGTAAATTTAATGGAGGGGACTTGATCATTTAACTGAAGGAGGAAGTCATCCAGGTCACGATTCATGGGCCAGATACACAAAATATCGTCGACGTACCGCAACCATGGGATGCCAACCCCCAGGATTCTCGGAATGTAAGTAATTTCGAAAAACTCCATATAAATATTGAGAGGAGGGGCGACAAGGGGATGCCCATGGCCATCCCAAAAACCTGTTGATAATACTCGCTATTGAAAGTGAATTTACAGTCTTTGATGCAAAGCTTAATAAGTTCCAAAACGATGTGTGCAGGTAGTGGCAGGTCGTACTTATGTAATTCTCGGGAGAGAAAGTCAAGGCATATCGTAAATCGGCACTTTTGTTAAACAATGAACAAACGTCAAAACTGATCATCTATCGGTGGTTTCAGTGCGTACATTATTCAATTTTTAAGTAAGATCCATGGAAGTTTTTACATGTGAATCAGAAATAGTTCCGAGAATGGGCAAGACTTTGACAAGCCATTTGGAAGTTTATAGGTAATAGAGCCCACCGAGCTAATAATAGGCGCATAGGGTTGCCCCTCTCTCTAATATTTATATGGAGTTTTTAGAAATTACTTACATTCCGAGAATCCTGGGGGTTGGCATCCCATGTTTGCAGTACGTCGACGATATTTGTGTATCTGGCTCATGAATCGTGATCTGGATGACTTCCTCCTTCAGTTAAATGATCAAGTCCCCTCCATTAAGTTTACTTAGAAGTGGAACAAGACAACTCAATCCCGTTTTTGGATGTGCGTATACATAGGGAAAGCCCAGGTTTTAAGTTTAGTATCTATCGGAAAAAAAAAACCAATTTGTTCTACGTACACTTTTACTCTGGACATGACACCCACAATAAGAAGGCCATATTTACTTCAATGTTTATCTGCGCTCTTAGATCACCAGTCCGGAATACATCGATGCCGATTGGAAAAAATCAACGGTATTGGAAGTGATCTGTGCTACCCACCTGTGTTTATGGAATCTTGTCTTAACAAGGCAAAATGAACCTTCTATCGTGTGAATAATAACACTCGCACTTTGTCAAAGAATATTTTAGTACTTCCATTTTTCCCGGCTTTTTAGGCATTGCTAATGTACTTAAACTTTTGGATATTAATGTAGTATTTTCATATAACAAATATTGTGAAAAATATCATAGTAAAAAATAGCCCTCCAATAATTCAGGCATTATCTATAAATTGGTTGTAAACAATGTGATTCCTTTTACATGGTCAGACGGGAAAGGATTTGCACACGCGTGTAAAACCATCAATATTCTGTTAGAACGGGACAGTCGTCCAGTGCCCTTTTTGTCCATTTGTCAGAGTTATCCCACTGTATTGATTGAATAATGCTTCAGTTTTGTTTCACTCTAGCAACATTGTTAATAGAAATATTCTTGATCTGCTATTATCCAACTTACAAATAACTTTAACATGAGCCAAGGTCTTTTTCAACTTGATCCTGTTGTTTTGAATTCGTTCAGAACGGATTTAGACAAGAAGGCATGCTAAAAACTTAGGTAGTTTTCCTTTTAAAATTTGTATGCTCTCTTACAATTTTTATTTTTCAATTTATTTATTTATTTTTTTTTTTGTGACCTATATATCATTCAGGCATTATCTATAAAATTGGTTGTAAACAATCCATTTGATCTTGTGTTGAAATCGTTCAGAACGGATTTAGACAAGAAGGGCAAAGTGCTAAAATTGGTAGGTTTCCTTACAAATTTGTATGCTCCTCCACAATTTATATTTCTATATATTATATATATATTATATATATATATACTATATATATATATATATATATATATATATATATATATATATATATATATAATTTTTTATATATATATATATATATATATATTTTTTTATTTTTTTTTTGTGACCTATATAATTATAGTCTCGAACTCTTTGTTTACTTCAGTGTTCCTGAGGTTGTCATCAGACGAAAGCGCTTGAACACCATTGTGTTTCCTTTCCTTCGTGGCACTATTTTGTAATTAATTTTTTCTCAATTTATATTTATATTTATTTTTATTTCTTTATTCTTCAGTGACCATATAAATGTTGGCTCCTCCCACAATTTTTTTCTATGCTTACTATATATATGTATATATTTATATATATATATATATATATATATATATATATATGTATATATATGTGAATGTGTATGTATGTATGTTTTATTTTTGTAACCTATATATTGCCTTGATCTGTCCTTTCACTCCAGTGTTCCTGAGGATGTCATTAGACGAAAGCGCTTGAGCACCCCTTTGTGTTTCTTTTTCCTTCGTGGTTTTATTCATCATAAATACTTTTCACGTGTCACTTTCGTGAAATAATTTTTCATATATATATATATATATATTATATATATATATATATCATACAGAGTGTTTGAGGTCGACCCTAGAAATACCAAAATACCAAAATATCAAATATTGTGTATGTATATATATGTGTGTGTGTGTGTGTGTGTGCGCGTGTGTGTGTGTGTGGTGTGTGTGTGTGTGTGCGCGTGTGTGTGTGTGTGTGTGTGTGTGTTGCGCCAACTCTGCAGTGGTCATACAATTATTTGCATAGAAGAGATTAGGCTGGGTGTAGGTTTAAATTTTGAATTTCTCTCGGGATAAGAATACGACATCGTATTTTGTGTTTTATGTACAGTACTCCAGCAATAAAATTTAAATAAAAAAGGTAGCATCCTGAAAGCTCATTTCCCACGGTGTTGAGGTGTGTGTCCCCTAAGCCTAAGAGACACCTGGGCCCGAAACAAAAACAGGGCGAGTGGCTAGTCCAACCCCACTCGATGCCAACAGCTTGGAACAATATAATGAACAAAAAATTTTCACTTCAATTAATTGTACAATAATACTTAAGTCTGTTATTCAGTTTAATACAAAGGTTGGCGAGTGAACAAAATATGAGGGCCTCTACTCGTAAGCAACAAGACTGTCTACGAGGGATGTGTATATTGTGACGTTTCCGCGGGGACAGCGCAAGTTTTTTAATACATTCTTGAGAGAAAAAAATTATTTTGGATAGGCCTTTGATCGAGTTTGTTCTTTTTTTTTTTTAACGGTTGGCATTACGAATCGACGTCACCCCTTCATATCCAAAAAGTGTCCTGAACACCTTCTCAGAGTGGTATAACTCTTCTCATAAGCCCTTAGCAGCAGCTCTCTGATCGGTTAGAAAACTTTCTGACTGGTCAATTTGAAAAGAGAAAGCTTTAGTTCTTACAGTGAGGCGTTTATAGCCGCTATAATATATATATATATATATATATATATATATATATATATATATATATATATATGAAAAGAAGGATCAACACAACGGCAAACATTTTCATTTATTTGTACATCAGACGTTTCGACAAATCTTTTGTCATCATCAGTGAGTTAAGTCTTAAAACCTTAAAACAAAATTGAAAAGTGAAAGTTACATCAATACAATATTAAGACCATTAAAATTAAAACCTTAAAGCAAAATGAAAATTGCATCAATACAAAATTAAAAACATTTAAATTCATCACTATAAAAACTAAAATTAAATTAAATTTCATCACTATAAAAACTAAAATTAAATTACCTCAATAGGTAAATACACAATGTTTAATCCACCTCCATACTTGGCAAAGTCTAAGAGAACACTAGGTGGTCAGAGGATTAGAAAGGGTATATCTGTGAAACACGGTTGGTTGTCAAAAGAGTCGTAATTTGTAGGATGAGCTATTATTATTAAGGGAGGGTTTGTTTCTATAGATGTACAAAGATTCTAAAATTCGGAGTTCTGTAAGGTTATTGGATCTAGTTAAAATTTCAAACTGAGTTTGTGAAGGGGATGGTCGTTTTCATTACTGTGGTTTCTAATTGCGGATTGTGGAGGGCTACTGAGGGGACGGTTGGTACCGTCCCCTCAGTAGCCCTCCACAATCCGCAATTAGAAACCACAGTAATGAAAACGACCATCCCCTTCACAAACTCAGTTTGAAATTTTAACTAGATCCAATAACCTTACAGAACTCCGAATTTTAGAATCTTTGTACACTATAGAAACAAACCCTCCCTTAATAATAATAGCTCATCCTACAAATTACGACTCTTTTGACAACCAACCGTGTTTCACAGATATACCCTTTCTAATCCTCTGACCACCTAGTGTTCTCTTAGACTTTGCCAAGTATGGAGGTGGATGTAAACATTGTGTATTTACCTATTGAGGTAATTTAATTTTAGTTTTTATAGTGATGAAATTTAATTTAATTTTAGTTTTTATAGTGATGAAATTTAAATGTTTTTAATTTTGTATTGATGCAATTTTCATTTTGCTTTAAGGTTTTAATTTTAATGGTCTTAATATTGTATTGATGTAACTTTCACTTTTCAATTTTGTTTTAAGGTTTTAAGACTTAACTCACTGATGATGACAAAAGATTTGTCGAAACGTCTGATGTACAAATAAATGAAAATGTTTGCCGTTGTGTTGATCCTTCTTTTCATCTGTAAGCTCCGGTTCCCTAAGGAGAAGTCAATAGCTTTGATATATATATATATATATATATATATATATATATATATATATATATATATATATATATATATATATGGTGGTTCCCCCTCAGAATGCTGTCAATTTTGGTGGACTATCAATCTGGATGTAGGCTGCTGATTTTAATAAAATCTGGAAGACATATAGAGTGACCTAACTGAGCTTTGTGTGCCAGATTTCAAAACGTGAGAATACCATTTAATTTACTTTTGATCACAAAAGAGTAAGTGTTCTTTTTTATTGAAACATAAAATTTATCAAAAACAGCAAAAACAAACGAGCAGACAAACAAAACAAAAACAAAAAAGACAATGTACAAATGCCATAGAAAAGGACACAGTTTTGCTGAAATGAGTTCATTTTGAACGAAAAGGTGCTCTATGTGCTCTCCATTCTGTTGAACACAACCCTTTAGTTTTGGATGCCACAGCCCACAGGCCAATGGTTAGTCAATAAATCTTTGAAGCAGTGCTTCCCAAACTGTCTTTATAGCCTTATGCAGGGAAGGAAGGTTATGAATTTAGTCCTCTTGTTCGTATATAAGCTCCTGCATGGTAGACCAAATTGGATAATCGATGGGACTCGCGTTTGGGCTGTTAACAGGCCAGTTATACTTTTTAATGAAGTTTAGAACAGTTACTTCAAGAAATTGTATTGTCATGCGGGCAGTATGGCTTGTTGAGTGTTGAATTTGTTGCCAGGTTTAGCCCCCCCTGATGATTGGTGAGTGTTGCTCCAGAATTAACTGATAAATAATAAGCCGTATCCATCTTTGCTCTTCGTTCCATGAACACAATCTGGGATTTCCCCAGTTTATGCTCTCCGATCAGTATAAATCAAAACCCATATATACCAAATTTCATGCTTTCTACAGGAGGTGAACATCTTTTCCATATATCCGCCCCATTATATCAGGGCTATTACAAGATTCATAAATTTTTTGGGTGACATATTCAAGTCCTTGATCGGTTTTGTTTGAAAATTCACTCATTTTATATCCTTTTCCAAATGGCAATTTTTTTACAACAGCAAGACTTTTCTCACTTTTTGAAATATTTTTAACAAGGCATTTTCACCTGAAACAAGCCCTATTGAATATACATAACCCTATTAAGCGAATACACATAGCCCTATTGAATGAATACGGACCTCAAGTTGATAGCGACATTTTCGACACTACATTTTGTCGTTGGTCATAAGAAAATAATTACACCTCTCATCACTTTAAATGCTGAAAGCTGGAATTCAGCACCCCAATTCCGATTGAGTGACCCTATAAGTTTACTCAATTTCATCGGAATCGCCAGCCTACATTGACAGCCCATAAAAAATTACAGTTTTTTTTTTTTTTTATCGATTAGCCTGGTTATTTCTCAGCCAATTTCGAGTATCAATTCTTTTAATTTTTTTCAACGTTTCAGTGTTTCTTCCATAGACTTTTTCGGCCATTGTACGTATTGCTCATGTTTGGGGCGTCCGTTGGAGTTCCGTTAGGTTTATATAGTGTGTACAGTCGGATACAACAGTCGAGATACACTTGGCCGAAAAGTAGATGCAACCCCAGTGTACTCCGACTTTTGTAACCGTTTGTACATACTGTATAAACATAACTATGCCCCAACAGACGCCCCAGACATGGAGCAATAGATCTTTCGTACGATACATATCTATCTTTTAATGAAACTTAACTATAAATGTAAAATATGATGAATGGTTGCCATAAAATGTCTGAAATAACTGTATTTAACATAGGCTGACCATATTTCCTTGAGACAAAAACGGGACATTGGGATGGCAAAAAAGGGACGGGGGTTATGAATATTCTGTATTCATGAAAAAGTAAGTACATAAACATATTGAGCTTACAATTATTCTTCAGTGACAGAACCCATACAGAACCCATAAAAAAAACGGTACTGTCCCGTTCAAAACGGTACGTATGGTCAGCCTAATTTAACAGTTAAATATTAAAATTATGTTTAGCTTCCTAAGATATCTGTATTTATAATATATGATGATTCTTTTGCAAACGTTTGTAAGGTCATAACACTATCGAGTGTCTTTCGATAACAGATTTAAATCCTAATTTTGTTGACGTACGATCAGATAAAATCTTTATCAGAGGCAAAAACAAAGTTTGTGTGTATATACGGTATATACTGTATATTGTGTATGTGTGTATACATTGTGTGTGTGTGTGTGTGTGTGTGTGTATATTTATTTATACCCTGTGTGTACGTGTATTTAAACAGTGTGTATGTGTATTTACACACTGTGTGTATGTGTAATATTACTAATATATAACTTAATTTATGTCTCAAGTTTCTCTTTCCAGTTTAAGAAAGGTTTTGTATCTTTAAAAATAGAAAATAAATCATTTTGGCAGGAAAACTTCGAGAGGAAAAATGGGAGACGTCATGGCCACGTCGCCCTACCTCTTTCCGTTAGATCAGCGAGGTTAAGCGGCGTCAATTCTGTTCAGTAGCCCGTCCTCCGCGTTCAGATGATGCAGCGACCCGTGGTTCAGATCGCACATAAAGATGTCAGTCTCCTCCGTTACATGACCTTTGCCGTTACGAAGGAATGTAAACCTCAAACGTTATTTTTATTAGAGGAAAGACATATATATATATATATATATATATATATATATATATATATATATAATGAACCACTCTTCATGAAAGACTCAAATTTTTATTTAACACCAATACAGTTCTGGCTCATCGCGAGCCCTTGTCAAGTGGTAATGACCGCATAAACAGAGAACATGTAAAGAATGTCTTGATAAAGTATACGTGGGAAAATCAGGAAGGGAACTCAGTAAAAGAGTTCATGAACATAAGAAAGATGTTAGGGTGGGAATGAAACAAGTGCTGTATTCTGTCATGTCAGAGACTATAACCATGTAATAGATGTCAATAATTGCAACTTTGTTTTCAAATTTAATAATTATTTTAAGCGTAGAATTGTTGAATGTTGTCTTATAGGCTCTATACAAAATTTTAATCTATCCGATGGTCAATTCTCTTTTAACAAAACTATATGTAATAAAATTAAGAATTTTGTAACACTACCCTCCAAATATGCCCAGGCAACACAAGTACATTCATCAGGTCAAAGCTGGGTCGGAAGGGTCACTTAACTATCCCCTCGTAAGAGGATAGGAAGATTTAGTTAGCTAATCCCTGATAATTAACTTCTAGGTGTATATAAACCCTGTTCTCTGTATATGCGGTCATTACCAATTGACAAGGGCTCGCGATGAGCCGAAACTGTATTAGTGTTAAAGAAATAAAAATTTGAGTCTCCTGAAGACTGATTTCCTTCTACATATATATATATATATATATATATATATATAGAGAGAGGAGAGAGAGAGAAGAGAGAGAGAGAGAGACCACACCAAATTATTAGGATCAGTATATAATGTTTATTTTAGCCCAATTTACTGTCAAATAAGCTTTGATCAGTTTTAATTAGTTAAGATCAGCACACCATTTGAGCAACTGTAAAACTAAGAAGAGTCAATTTTCTTCATTCATTCATTATCAAAGTTATCGAAATAATGTTGTAATGTTAACATGCAGTGATGTCGTAATCTTAAAAGTGTAGTGATGTAATCTCAACATGTAATGATATTGTGATGTAATCTTAACAGTGTAGTGATGTAGTAATCTTAACATGTAATGATGTTGTGATGTCGTAATCTTAGAAGAGTAGTGATGTACAGTAGTAATCTTAACAACCTCATGGGTGGCAGTTAGCTTGATTTGACACTATTTTTTATTAAATTAACACAACAGTTTTAGAATGCATTAAAAATGTATTTCCTTTTCGTTCCTGGAATTGTAAATGAGTTTAATGAAAAACATAAATATAAGTGGAATTTATTTCGCAAATTCATGAAGTTCGTTTATATTAATAAGTGTTATTTCATTAATATAAAAACTTAATATTTCATAATCAGAAAGGTATATAAACCTTATTTATATATATATATATATATATATATATATATAATATATATATATATAATAAGCAAACAACCACAGGGAAAAAGGAAAAAAGAAACACGAAATCCGAGCGCTTTCGTGATATATTCACATCTTCAAGGACAAGAAAGAAATAAAGACAAGAAGAAATAAAGAAATAAAGACAAGAAAGAAAAGGCCTATTTCTTTCTTGTCCTTGAAGATGTGAATATATCACGAAAGCGCTCGGATTTCGTGTTTCTTTTTCCTTTTTCCCTGTGGTTGTTTGCTTATTAATAAGATCACGTGTTATTCTGTGATTATTTTACTGCATATATATATATATATATATATATATATATATATGAGTATGTAATGATGGGGTTGTTTAATATTCGCAACATTTAAAGTTATATGAGGGAGGGACCTACAGCTTTATGTTGAATTCGAGCCACTGGTAGCTGCATAATCTGGAAGCGGCGGACGGTCCCCCATCCAGCTACTATTCAGATCTAGTGTATCTTAACTTCGTTGACCAACGGGAAGAGGTGTTACGATACTGGCTGCGACGTAGCCCTATATATATACAAGAAAGACCTTGGAATCGCTTTTCACTTTCCCCTGTGGGTGTGTAACATTTATGAATTTCACGCTCAGTTAATGTTGAAACTACAGACCTTGAAGCCGTTTACATACGTCACTTCTTTTACATAAACTACGAAAAGGACATTGAATTAAGAAGCCATAGTAACCATGTACCACTCAAGCACTAAAAGGGAATATTGGAGAGGTATGTACCAACATTTCTGCTAGAACGTCGTACCAATGTTCATAAAGTTGACTCATTCAAGAAAACCAACACACGTAAACCGCTTCAGGGCTTGCAATTTAGTTGCATATGGATGGGCTCACTTCCTTAAAGGTAATGTTAATTTGTTTTAGAATGTAAGAAATATTAACATCTATTTTAATTCTTTTATTTGAAACAGTTCAAAGCATATTTTGTATTAAACGCATCAAAAATTTTATTTACATCAAAATACGCGAGTGATAATTATACTAAACACAGAACTACTTTTCATTTTTCACTTGCTTTGTCTGGCATTCCCAAAACTTTATTCTCAAAACCAAAATGCTTTATTTAGCATAGTTCCGCTTCACAAAGCAAAAATCTTAGCTTTTAACCTTTACACAATTTAAGAGTTGAAAATATTGTATGCATATAGCTATGGTACAAACTCCGGAACATGAAAGGTTAAAAATGTGTGTGTGTGTGTATATATATATGTATGTGTATATATACTTTTACCCAGTTGCATAAGCGCCCACGCGCGTATGCAAATGGGTACAAATGAGTAGTTTATGATCACTCAAAGATGTTGTGATATCCAGTGTACTTCAAACTTCATATATAAAAAGAAAAAAAGTTGGGATCTTTTTCTTTATAACACCCCCAATTTCTTCTTTCCCGGTTAGGTCAACTGTACAGCCTTGACAATTGGTTAGGTTATGTCGTAATATTTTCGTTACGAATATTTTAACGAAATACTAACGAATATTTTGACGAAAATATCACGACAACCTAACCAATTGTCAAGGGTGTACAGTTGACCTAACCGGAAAGGAAGAAATTAGGGGTGCTATAAAGGAAAAGATCCAAATGTTGTTTACTATCCCCCCAAAACAGGTTAAGTTAGGTTACATTTAATTCAGTTAGTTTAGGTTGGACGCCTTTTACCAGATATAGGCCTCAGAGAAAACGCCCACTTAGTCGTTAATCATATTACAAACACTGAGAATCAAGTAAGGTAAGTTAATGGAATGAAATGGGTTCCTCGCACACGCAGAGATGAGGGAAAATATAGCTTTTTAATTCATTAAAGGTAATTCAATAATTAAATCTTAATTTCAATTTTATCAATGTTCCCTCTAAAATAAAGCCATAAAAGATCGTTATCACTAGGCCTTTCTTTCAAGGAAGATCAAATATGTGGCGGTGGGACCTTTTGATAGACAAAACTTTTGACCGACGGAGACAATTTTCGAATTGTCGAGAAATTGCTTTCGAATGAAAAATTTCTCGACAAAAACATCTGGACCTGTACTTACAAAGACAATGAAATATATTTTTCAGTGTTTGTAATTATAATATTCCCAGCATTTTAATCCGATTGGCATTCCTTGAAAGAAAGGTCTAGTGGCAATCTTCTATGGCCCTCTTTTTGAGGGAACATTAATAAAATTAAAATTTATTTATTGAATTGCCTTTAATGAATTAAAAAACTATAATTGCTCTCGTCTTTTCATATGTGAGGCACCCATTTCATTCCATTAACTTACCTTACTTGATTCTTAGTGTTTGTATTCCGACGGCGGTGGAACATTTTGAAAAACAAAACTCTTGACCGACGGACCAACTTCTCAAATTGTCGAGAAATTGTACTCGAATGAAAATTTTCTCGACAAAAACATGATAATATTTTTCGATTCGAACTATTATATTTTTCACGACAAAACCAAAACCAGGAAATTTTTATTTTTTTCAAAAGGTAAAATATTGTTCCCGACAACGAAACAAAACTAGAATAGATCTAACCAAACCAATATCAACTACCTAACCAAGCATGAACGAGAATTAAGTACACCTAACCAGGGCAAAAGTATTATTATTACTATTATTATTATTATTATTATTATTATATATATATATATATATACAGTGGCTTCTAAAATTACTTGGACCACCTACATGTTTGACGTGGAATGAGATTTAGAAAAGGTTTTCAAAAGATTAAGATAAACTGTTTATGGGTATTTGCCTTTTTGCGATATGTGTAGACACACGTAGTCTCAGCGGAATGATTGTTTGCAAGAATTGCTATCTTGTCTGGGATTTATCAAAAACAGAAAAATCTGGGGGTGGTCCAAGTAATTTGTGAAGCCACTATGTGTGTGTGTATATATGTATGTATGTATGTATGTGATGCAAATCCACAAGGAAAAAAATTATTCCAAGGTCTTTCACGTATTCAGAAGTACACCTCGTCAGGGAAGGCCTTGGAATCATTTTTCTTTTTCCTTGTGGGTTTGCATCATTCATTTATTTCACGTGTTTAATTGTGAAATTCATCATATATATATATATATATATATATATATATATATATATATATGATACACACAGACTGTGCATGGAACAAGGAACTCTTCTGGGATAATTAAATCCACTATAGTCCGAATAAGTAATGGTAAATGACAAATACCATAGTTTTTCTTTTTCATGATGCAAGCCCGACGTGGGCAACGGGGCTAGGTTGCTTTAAACCCTAGATCCATGTCCCAAAGCTGGATCCTGTCTGCTTTGCAGATAGCTGGTGAGGGAAGCTATATTTATGGGACCTCTTTGCGAGAGACCCGTTGTCCACGTCGGGCTTGCATCATGAAAAAGAAAAACTATGGTATTTGTCATTACCATTACTTATTCGGACTATAGTGGATTTATTATCCCAGAAGAGTTCCTTGTTCCATGCACAGTCTGTGTGTATCATAAAAAACTCAGGGAACTATTCTGTTCATTCCCATATATATATATATATATATATATATATATATATATATATATATATATATATATATATATATATATATATATATATATATATTGTACGTAAAATTTTGATGGACGGAACAAATTCTTGAAATAAAATTTGAACTACCAACCAAATAATTAAATCATATGCCAGCGCTTACAGACACTACTATTAAAAATTTGCGAGACAGAACAAAATCCAATAAAATATTTCTCTACACCATTTCCAGAGATTCTAGTCTAGTATTATTTCTATCGTTTAAAATGTAATTCGCCCAAATGTGTTGAAAGGCTTCGAAAACTGGAATTTGAATTTCAAAACTGGATGGTACAAGTGACATGAGGTGTGAAAGGTTTCGATAAGAGTCATAAGACGCCATTTGTTTAATTAATTTTTAAATAGGCGTCTTTTCAAAGATTAAAATGTAGTCGTCTTGCTTTAGTCGGAATAAAATACTAAAGTAATTTGTACGTATTAATGGGTAAACATGAATTATATTTTAAGGTCAATTTGCATACTCAAAAACCGGTGACGTGAGCTATACACTGCGCATTCGTTACTTTTTAAAATGCTTTATCCAATTTAATTTGTTTTCACATTTTGTATTCCTGTTTTGTTTATCACGTCGTCCTTCCAACCAAAATTCCCCTTGAATGTTTATAAAGAAGCAAATTCAGGTCGACTTTTGATGCGTAAAAACAAATCCCAACATATGCAAATATACTCGGCGCAGCGTGATGTTTTTTGTCGCGCAGATGTCGAATTCCTTGCCCCAAGAACTTTGTTTTTCAGTATATAACTATGGACATTACAATTTACAGTATAAACTCTTTATTCTTATTGCGTTTAATAATTCGATCCCAGTCTTCAATTCAAGTGTGAACTCTCAAATAAATATACGGCTTTGGTATAGGTTCGTAAGTATTTTTATCCCCAAAACTACAGTTCCTATGACTCCTGACTTTTCGGACACACACACACACACACACACACACACACACACACACACACACACACACATATATATATATATATATATTATATATATATATATATATATTTGAGTTATCTTTGAACCGCACATATATTCAGTTGTACGTTTCTAATAGGATCAAATTTGGTACCGAACATATTCCGAACATAATTACTGTTGAATTTTTAAGTATAAAAGTATATGGAACGACATGTTTATTTTTTGGGTGTACTATTTTAACTTTAATGAAAAAAATAAATGCCTCTGACACGTAAAAATCCTTATTGTCTTTCCTTAGTAAAAATCTAATGCTTCATATTTTTCTTTACAGAATAGTTTTAAATAAAAATACGAATATCACCGGATGACCAACTTAAAAATTATATTTTAATACGAACAAAATGATAGCGAACGTTATCAAGTATTACGTAATATAAAATAATATTTCAGTTGCAGGCAGGAAAAGGTGCGGTGAACACACACACACACACACACACACACACACACAATCCCTTTACATTACTTTCGGAGCAAGTGTAGTTTACGTCCCCTTGTCGCAAAAGGGGACACAAACTACACTAGGATCTTTAGGAGACATTTTTTAAATGAATCCAGCAAATAATTAGGTATACGTGGACAAAGTTGGGGAACGCAAACTACACTAGGATAATGTACGGGAACGTAAACTACACTACGGTAATGTAGGGGAACGTAAACTATACTAGGCACAACTACACTTGCTCCTTACTTTCTTTTAAGGCACAAAATGAAATATAGCTAGGAATTAACACAAGCCAGCAAATTCATCAACGATACAAATACATTTTTCCAATATACAAAAAGATCCTTTAAGAGTGAGAAGTGGTTTAAAAAACGAGTGACCATCTTGAAACCATTTGTTCTAAAGTCAGTAAGACTGAGATATCAGTATACGTTAACGAATGTGTAAAGAATGGTTTTAATTAAGAGCAGTGGAATACAAATGCTTTGATGAGGCAGTGTTTTGTAGAAGAGCTGAAGAAGAATACAAGGATGTGTGCTTAAAACCAACAATGAATCATGGAGGTGGGTCCAGTCGGGCTTGGAGCTCTATCTCGGCAAATGGTACAAGCAGGTACTGTTCGTTTTAGAAGACGACTAATAAGGAGCTGGGTTCATTTCCCAACATAGCAACGCTCCTAAGTGTACTTGCTACGCAAAGGGAAAGTGGGATGCTGAACATTACGGAGTAGCCTCCACAATCCCGCTCTCAACACTATTGAATCAGTATGGGATCATTTGAATAAAAAAAAAAGAGGGCAGACAACATCTCCGAACGAACTTTGGAATATATTTATTGGTGCTTACAATAATATTTCAGAAAACATTTTACGAAAATTACAAGGTCTTTCACGACGACTTAAAGCTGTTTTGAAAGAAAATGTAGGTCGTACGATATAGTAAATAACATGACCACAGTTCGATAATTTGTTTCATTATTGTATAGGAAATATGTTTTCTTTGAAAGTGTTCTCTGTCCTATTATATATATATATATTTTTTTTTTAAGTTCGGGAAGAACCGATTCGCCTCTATTTAAAAGGGCATATCTCGGCGGAAAAACAAAGAAAAAGTGAGAGGAAAGACAGAGGAAAAAGAAAGGGTGGAGGGGGACAGTCGAAGTGGAAAAAGACCAAGGATGACAAGGACTGCAAGGTCGAGCCCCATCATCCTTGGTGCTAGGGCCGGGAGGGCGCACGTGAAACCTCCTGGAACAAGCACGTACAAACGAGCACAAAGAGCACTCAAGAGCACGAGCTTAGAACCCCCTTGCGGGGGTATATATATATATATATATATGTGTGTGTGTGTGTGTGTGTGGTGTGTGTGCATATATGTTATAATGTGTGTGTGTGTGTGTGTGTGTGTGCATATATATATATATGTGTGTGTGTGTGGTGTGTGTGTGTGTGTAAAAATGAACAATGAATAATTCCCATATAAGCATTATATAATCCTTATATTCATTGTCTTCATACAGTACTTATGTTTGCATGGTTTTTATGTTCGAATGTTCATTTTTACATGAGGAACCAAAGTCGCCTGATGCGAGTTTGGATAGAATTTCGATTTTTACTTCCTATTTTTGCAGTGTCACAACCATGCTACCTACCATTTCTATGGTTGAGTCGTATCCATGTTTGTGTCATTGGAGGTTCGTTGTGAGAAGCGAATGTCCCTTAATTTCTTCCCTCAAAGTACAAACAAGACAATCGACGGTTTAGATCGTTTAACATTTCCATCAAAATGTTACCCATATCTCCATTTTCCATTTATTATAGACTTTATGATAATTAATTACACTGGTCAACACTCATTTTATTGCCAATCATATTAGAGTGATTTTGGGGTAACTTTGTGGTGCTGATTCCGAATATGACATCGGTTTTGCTAGATTGGCTCTAATTTATGAGATAATTGGTACCCCATTGAAACACGTAAAAATGCAACAAATTTAATGTTCAGGCGGAGCCTACTTACAAATCGCATTGAAATTGTCTCAAATCATACAAAAGTAAACACATGAAATACATAATGGCATTTTATTCGGTCTCACCATCTAGAATGTTCCGGTAGTTTCGCATATGCACGCGTTATGGTTACGTTTCCTATTAATTGAGGGTATTCATTATCACAAGAACTAGAGCCAAATCGGAAAAACTACTTTCATTTTGGAATTCAGCAACCCAAAATACCCTAAATTCGTACGAATTTCCTTGGCAACGAAAAAAAAAGTTTTTTGTTGACCTGTTTATTGTTGTCTTGCATCTAACCCTCATCCTAAATTTTATTAGATTATGCATACATATTGCATGTGGCATGATTTGAATCCTTGTTTGTACTTCTTTATTCATTACTGTATTTCTCTAATTCATCTTTTCTAAATTCTCCCAATAATGACTTATACTGTACGTATGAAGTAAATAACTATGACGTCATAAAGTAACTTAATTCTCTTCACATTTTCCATACCGTGAATACTGAATCACGTATTTAGTATGTGGATATCTTTCATATTCAATGTATGGTAAATTCTTTAACATAATAATAAAAACTTTACACTCTATACGTCATTATTTATATGTTGTTCATTCGTACATCCATAACTTATCTTGACTGTTATCTTTTATTATGTATTAATTATTCATTCATCGACCTACCTATTGTCTACCTATTGTCAGCCTATTGTGCGACTACGAATATGTTGTGTACAATACTTTGTGCATTCGTACATGTCCCCTGATGATCATGATTACGTACATAGTTACGTACATGTAAATACGTCCACATGTATTCTTTTTACCTTTTCTTTTAATTATTTCACTTCTCGCAGGATTCATAAAGCTTATGCAAGTGGTCAAATTCCGCTAACCAGAGCAAAAGCGAGCGTTTCTGAGATAAAAATCTCCTTCTCGCTTGCCTCTAATATATAAAAACATTATTATGTTATATATATTATATATATATATATATATATATATATATATATATATACCGTATGTGCCCATGTACTTTGTGTTATATTTCCTAACATCTTAATTGTCTATAAATATGAAACACTGTAAAAACAAAACAAAGCTATAGTTAACTGTTTAAATGTAATCAACTGTAATATTTTAATATAATGTAATTGACGTACTTAATGAAACTATAAATTAACTGTAATAATTTAATATGATGTAATTAATGTACTTTAATGAAACTGTATTGACGATAATAAGTGAATGTGAATTAATTGGTTAATTATAATCATAGTTGTAATAAACCAAAATTACAATGTACTTAATAATGTACTTAGGACTGTACTCAATGTACTACTCCGAAATTATGTCGTCCTTTAGAAACGAATACTCGGCGATATTACGATTATTATTTTTATTTATTATTTTTTTCGTTTTATTTTGGAATCTTTCAAAATTCTGATCGTGTTTAAAATTAGGCTTAACGTAGAGCTCCATTAAACGGGGGAACTTAAACTTTCAACTGCACTCCCCCAACATTTAGACTTATATGATGTTGTATCTGTAAATTAAGAAACACTCCCTGTTAGCAGGCCTCTCAGCGAGGAGGGGGCAGAGGCCCCTTGCCTCCTTAATTTTTTAGATTCCGGCCTGAGCCATGGTCGAAAGAGGTCGAACCTCTACCCCTGTAAATTCAGAGCACTACCTGTACATTTTTAGAAGTAAATTACAGTGAGAGAAACTTTTAATTTTCCCCTTCGAGTTTTGCTCTCTTCAGAGAACTTAGAAATAAAGTAAAGAAAATAGTTCCCGATAAGTTATAAAAAGAAAATCGGCGAACCTTCAGAGAAGGTATCAGAGTATTATAGAAAGAGAAAAAGAAAGAGAGAAAAATTAGAATATTATAGAAGAAAACTATCGCGAGAAAATCCGTTGCTGCCTCCCAACCAAAACCCCCGTCGATTTCGAACCACCCAAGGCCATAGAGAGGGGTTAACATATATATTATTATATATATATATATATATATATATATATATATTGTATATGCAAATTTTGTATATGCAAAATTTTTATATGCAAAATTTCTTCCCACTACGATTCGAACTCGGGCCCTCTGAGTCGAGTCATCACCAGCGTCCAAAGCTGGGCACTTGCGGTTTTTTTTGCGGTACTGCGGTACTGCGGTACTACCGCACTACCAAACCGTACCGCATAACGCAGTACCGCAAAGGATCGCTGAAAGTACAGGCTGTACTTTCAGCGATCTTTGCGGTTCTGCGTTATGCGGTACCGGTTTGGTAGTGCGGTAGTACCGCAGTACCGCAGTACCGCAAAAAAACTGCAAGTGCCCAGCTTTGCCAGCGTCACCCACTTTCAGGACCCGGGTTCGAATCCTGTGTGTGTGTGTGTGAATGTGCGTGTGTGTGTTTGTGTGTGTTGGAGTGGTGGGTAAATTTTTGCATATACTGTATATATATATATATATATATATATATATATATATATATATATATATATATATATATATATATATATATAATATATATATATATGGAAAATTATTTCACGAAAGTGACACGTGAAAAATATTTATGATGAATAAAACCACGAAGGGAAAAGAAACACAAAGGGGTGCTCAAGCGCTTTCGTCTAATGACATCCTCAGGAACACTGGAGTGAAAGGACAGATCAAGGCAATATATAGGTTATAAAAATAACATACATACATATATTCATATATATATACATATATATATACATATATATACACACATATATACATATATATAGTAAGCATAGAAAAAATTGTGGGAGGAGCAAACATTTGTATGGGAGATTGACACTTTAGCACTTCAGCCGACATTCAATATAAATTCAAATGGCTTGTTTATGAAACAGGTCAAAAGAATAAAGAAATAAAAATAAATATAAATATAAATTGAGAAAAAAAATTAATTACAAAATAGTGCCTTAGTGATATATATGTCACAGCCTAAATAACCATAAAGAAATAAACCGGCAAATAAAAAAACCACAAATATAATACATATATATATATATATATATATATATATATATATATATATATATATACATACACACATACACATATACATATATATATATATATGTATATATATATATATATGTATATATTTGTGGTTTTTTTATTTGCCGGTTTATTTCTTTATGGTTATTTAGGCTGTGACATATATATCACTAAGGCCACTATTTTGTAATTAATTTTTTTTCTCAATTTATATTTATATTTATTTTTATTTCTTTATTCTTTTGTGACCTGTTTCATAAACAAGCCATTTGAATTTATATGAATGTCGGCTGAAGTGCTAAAAGTGTCAATCTCCCATACAAATGTTTGCTCCTCCCACAATTTTTTCTATGCTTACTATATATATGTATATGTGTGTATATATATATATATATGTATATATATATATGAATATGTATGTATGTATGTTTATTTTTGTAACCTATATATTGCCTTGATCTGTCCTTTCACTCCAGTGTCCTGAGGATGTCATTAGACGAAAGCGCTTGAGCACCCCTTTGTGTTTCTTTCCCTTCGTGGTTTTATTCATCATATATATATATATAATATATATATATATATATATGATGAATAAAACCACGAAGGAAAGGAAACACAGAATGGTGCTCAAGCGCTTTCGTCTAATGACATCCTCAGGAACACTGAAGTACATAAAGGGTTACAGCCTAAATATAGGTTACAGAAAAAAAATAAAAATAAATAAAAAATAAAAAAAATATATATATACATACACATATATATATATATATATATATATATATATATATACACATATACCATATACATATATACATATATATATATATATATATATATATATATATATATAATATATACAATAAACGGAGAGAGAAAAAATAAAAAAATAAAAAATTATTAAACATTAAAGGATTGTGGGAGGAGCATACAAATTTGTAAGGAAAAACTACCGATTTTTAGCACAAGATTAGTACAAGATCAAATTATTGTTTCCAACCGATGTTATAGAAAAAAAATACAAATTTATACTGGAAATCTGCCCGGGTTTTAGCACTTTGCCCTTCTTTAGGTTCGATGTATATAAAAATAAATTTAAAAAAAATACAAGTTATTTGAGTAGCATACAAGTTTACCAAAGATTTAGCGTTCTACCCCTTCTTATCCAAATCTGTTTGAAGGAATTCAAAACAACAGGATCGAGTTGAAAAAGACCTTTGCTTGTGTTGAAGTTATTTGTGAGTTGGATAATGGCAGACTCAAGAATATTTCTATTAACAATGTTGCTAGAGTGAAATAAAACTGAAGCATTATTCCAATCAATACAGTGGGATAACTCTGACAAATGGATAAAAAGGGCACTGGACGACTGTCCTGTTCTAACGGAATATTGATGCCGTTTTCAGGGCCGTAACTAGGGTTTAGAAATTAGTGAGGTCCAGATTTTTTTCGAGCGCGGCGGGACGAGCAAAATTCAGACCAAAATGACATCTACAAACACAACTCAAGCTATACACTAAACACAAAACCCTTGTCTATAATTAAATACTGTACAAAGGGACCTGTTAGCAAAAATACTTTTATTAAAGCTGCACGGAGAACGGTTCAGTCTCTTTTTTTTTTTTTAGGAAATAATTACCGAGGTCCGGACCTCGGTGACCTCATAGGTAGTTACGGCCATGGCTGTTTTATACGTGTGTGCAAATCCTTTCCCGTCTGACCTATGTAAAAGGAATCACATTGTTTACAACCAATTTTATAGATAATGCCTGAATTATTGGTAGGGCTATTTTTTACTATGATATTTTTCACAATATTGTTATATGAAAATACTACATTAATATCCAAAAGTTTAAGTACATTAGCAATGCCTAAAAAGCCCGGGAAAAATGGAAGTACTAAAATATTTTTTGACAAAGTATGAGTGTTATTATTCACACGATAGAAAGTTCGTTTTGCTTTGTTGAGACAAGATTCCATAAACGCAGATGGATAACACAGATCACTTCCAATACCGTTGATTTTTCCAATTCGGCATCGATGTATTCCGGACTGGCGATCCTAAGGGCGCG